>JAQZBX010037215.1:0-23994 GCA_029593785.1 Cabassous unicinctus | reverse complement strand
GTCAAGAGAAAGAGCCAGCAACCCTAGAAAACAGGCTTCATGCTGAGAAGTGAGGAATGGGAGGGCAGGGATGGGCTGGCATACACAATAGGCACACACAGTAGGAGCGCAACACACAATGGCAAAACTCAGTGTTGGCAGGGCATGGGCAGGGCCAAGGCCTGTAAAAGAGTGGGGCAGTTGAAAAAGGACCAGAAGGCTCCTGAACACATCCTGAGGGTACATTTGCAAATAGTCTAAGAAAGGAGAACCCTGGAGAAAGGTCTAAAGCAGCTGTCCTCACTGGAGACAGCGCTGCCCTCTAGAAGTGCACCAAAAGCTTGTGGGGGCTGGGGAGGAGAGGTGGCTTAAGCGATTGAGCACCTGCCTACCACATGCGAGGTCCTGGGTTCAGTTACTGGTGCCTAAAAAAAAAAAAAAAACTTGTGGGGACACTTTTGGTCACTATGAGGGTGATAGCATGCTACTAGCATTTTGAGAGTGGGGGTCAAGGATACTGGCTACCCTGAAAAGTGCCAGGCATCCCCACACAACCAAGAATCAACCTACATCCTGACTACTGTCAATTGTCCTGCCAGCAATTCACGTAGGTGAAAAACTTGTTTATGTGAGCCTACAATCTAATGCATTTAAAATACACTGAATATACTAGTTTTTACTCTCGAGTCCACCCATATTCTGCTATTTCATTTCTGTACTTCTTATAAAGAATGACTTCTTCTAATCTTCTTACATCCTTTAAATCCAAACTTATGCATTTTAAGTAGGTGCAAGCACTTACTACATCATGTTTTCTCACAGTCATACCCAACCAATTTTTATTACAAATCCCTTTCCTTTTATTTCTCCTTCATAAATTTGGGCATTATATTTATTTTTTAAATTATGTGTGTAGGTAGGTTATAATAGCTTTGAATGTCATTTCAGAAGAGTGATGGGGGCATTAGCAAATATTTTATTAAAATATTTATTTAAAAAGATACAGAGTTCGGGGACAGATGTGGCTCAAACGGTTGGGCGTCCGTCTCCCATATGGAGGGACCTGGGTTCAATCCCCGGGACCTCCCAGTAAAAAAAAAAAAAGATACAGAGTCTGTTGAGATTGAGAACTACGGTCTAAAGATGCCAAAGTCACTTGGCTAAGTGCTTGCTAATGAGGTCAAATCATATTGGACATAAACATTTAACCAAGGATGATTAAACACAAAAGAGAGGGGGAGCAGACGTGGTTCAAGCGGTTGAGTACCTGTTTCCCACATGGGAGGTCCCAGGTTCCATCCCTGGTGGCTCCTAGAAACAAAAACAAACACGGGAAGAAAACAACTCGGGGGAGCCGATGTGGCTCAGTGGTTAAGAGAAGGCTTCCCACATATGAGGTCTGGGGTTCAATCCCAGGCCCAGGTACCTTAAAATAAAAAACACAAAGAACGCAGCAGAGACATTCACACTACCAATCAGAATGGCAGAAGTCCAGGTTTCTTCACTCACTCATTCACAATATACTTGGCACAAAAGTGAAAGCATGGCATCTTCACCTTGGAAATCTACAAGAACCCACATATAATGGGGAGATGAGCCCATTGCAGAAAAAACCCACTGCCTGACCAGCATTTACCCCCATCTGATGGAAGAGCACCCTGATTTTTCTTTTGAGATCACTCCCCTCCACTACTCGTTCCTGCTCCATGTGACTTGACAGAAGAAAAGCTGGCTACCTCCTGCTCCAGGGTGCTGGTGACCCCGGTCTGGGCAAGAAGGATAATCCCTCTCTCTGACCACAGGGGCAGGGGGGTTCAGGGAAGGGCACTTCACCCAGGCTGGGGAAATCAGTACTTTCTCTGGAGCAATCGGAAAGAAGTACTCTCCTGCTGCTGGGGTTGCTAAGTAACAGATGTAAGCCTGGAGCTGCTGGAGCCACGCAGTCACTACAGGAGACTGAAGCTGAGCCAAGGGAAAGGACATGGGCACTGAGTGCTACCTTCTGAGCGCCTGGATCCAGCTAAGCAGAAAGCCAGCACTTCTCCTAAACTTTCAAGTTACATGAGCCAATCAGCCGTACTTTTTCATAAGCCACATTCAAGTGGCTTTCTGCCACTTGCTACTAAGAGTCTCACTAATGCCTACTCTAAGCAGTGAGATGTAAACGAATGGGTAAGGGATTTTCAGAGAGCCCCAATTCCCAAAAGGTGGCCAGAATATAGTGTTGGGGCAAATGAATACTATTAGTAGGTCTGGAGCTTCGTTGACTGACTGCATTAGGCCAAGAGAATGGAAAGAGAAGAGTGATCAAGACATTGAAGTCGCTATTTCTCAGGGAGACTCTGGCACTGCACAATAAAGACTGCCCGCCCCCGCCCCCCGAGCAGCAGACACCATGAATGGCCCTGTAATCCCTTCACTCCCTGTTTAACCAGTATTACTGAGGACCTACTATGCACCGGGCATTGTGCTAGGTGCAAAGGATACAAGGGAAGCAAAAAAGCCAGGTCACTGCCCTTGTGGCACTTAATGAATGGCAGTTCAAACATATGACTGCCAATTACATTTAATACTAGGGAGGAACACTAAGTCCCGAGGAAGCACATCACAGGGGACCTGCCCTAACCCATGGTCAGGAGACGGTGGGCAAAGTCTTCTGTACCAATGAGTGCTCTTGACGCAGCAAGGAAAGAAAGCCCAACTTAAAATGGCTTAAGTAGCAAAGGGGGGTTGTTGGCCCACATAACTGGAAAGTCAAAAGATAGCTCTAACTTCAAGAGCAGTTTCATGCATCAGCTCAATGAGGTCATAAGACTCTTACCTTCCCCTCCATTCCAAGCTGTAGCATAAGCCTCAGCCTAAGTCTGACTCTCCTCATTGTGGTAAAATGGTTAAAGCCGTTCCAGCCTTTACATCTTCACAGCACGTGGTCTAGAAGGGAGCCACCCCAGCCACCCAATCCAAGGACCACCTTTCTCCAAAGTTCCCAGAGTTCTCCATCCTCCCACCATGTCTCCTTGGCCAAAATCAGTTCACCCATTTCCTGAACCAAGTCCAACAATCATACCTAGTTGACCAAACCTTGGTTACTTGAACTAATCACTGCAGAAAGCAGATGAAATTATCTTCATGAGATTAGACAAATCAGGGCTGAACCTGGGTGCCTGGGAAAGATCAAGACCCACCACCAACCAAGAAAAAGGATCAAGACATCGCTTGAACCAGAAGCTCTGACAGGAGGGAGAGGGAAGAATAGGGGGCATTTTTGGGACACTGGAATTGTCCTGCATGACACTGCAATGACAGATACAGGCCATTATACATTTTGTCATAACCTACAAAATTGTGCAAGACAGAGTGTAAACTATAATGTAAACAATAGTCCCTGGCTAGTACAATGCTTCAATATGTGCTCATCAATTGTAACAAATGTACCACACTAATGAAACATGTTGTTAATGTGGGAAAGTGGGGGGGGGGGGTATATGGGAATCCCCTATATTTTTGATATAACATTTAAACAGTCTAAAGCTTCTTTAAAAATAAAAGATATGTATTTTTTAAAAAGACATGGTTTGATATCCCAGTGTGAGAGAATTATATGAGAGCACTTTTAGGGAAACAATACAATGGCCACTACAGCAACTCTTCTTCTAGTGAATGAAGCCCTCCTCTTTCTTTTCCCAACTCTCAGTCCCTAAACATGGCTTTGAAATCAGACACCAAAACAAATGCTAATTTTTTGAAAGACACACAGATCAAAACAGGGCCTGTGATGGTTAGGCTAATGTGTCAACTGGGCCAGGCAATTGTGCCCAGTTGTTTGGTCAAGCAAGCACTGGGCTAACTGTAATACAAGGACATTTATGGACTTTAGTCATCTGTGAGTTTTACTGCATAGATGTCTGATTACATCTACATCAACCAGGGAGACTGCCCTCAGCAATGAGTGATGCTTTATCCAATCAGTTGAATGCCTTAAAAGGGGAAGTGATTTCAGCATTCAGAGAGAATTTCCCAGTTCATCTTTAGACAGCCAACGTCTCCCGGAAACTCATCAAGGACCTTCACTGGACTTTCATCGGAGCCCCTGGTTTGCAGCCTGCCTGTGGAACCTGGACTTGTGCAACCCCACGGTCACGTGAGAGACTCTTATAAAATCTCACACTATTTACAGATACCTCCTGGTGATTCTGTTTCCCTAGAGAACCCTGGCTAACACAGGGCCTTATTTCTGGTCTACTCTCCCTTAAAGCAATATTTTGTTTTGTTTTACATAATGGGTTTGAGATATTTCTCCAGACCATGTTTCATAAAAGAGTGACAAACTCTCCTTTTTTCAGTCTCATGTACAATGTTGCCATCTTGACCTTGGGACTTTATGTCAAGCAATTTCCACTGTTCCACCAGTGCTAGCATAGCATTGGAAAATTCTAGGCATGCTTACCACACTTCCCCTTCCCAAAACCATGGAAGACATTACTAATCCATAACAAGACTCTTTCCTCTTGAGCCCAAATTCTTTCCTGCTGAATCCAAATAAGACCTCAGAATCCTTCTCAACCTAGAATCCCAGGCAGCCATGACCAATCAGAGTTGGCAACAGGATGAAATCCACTGCCTTTTCCTGTCAGAGAACATATTCCAACCGGGAAGGAGGCAATGAAAAGACCCAGACCATTGGTTCTAAAAGCCATCCCTAACCGAGGACAGGCTTAGAACTCAAATTAATGTTCCTTATGTTTGACCTTCTCAACTCTGACCATTAACCTCTTGTTTTGTTTTGTTTTTTTGATGGGACTGAACCCCAGACCTTGTATGTGGGAAGCCGGCGCGCAACCACCGAGCCACATAGGCTCCCCTGAGTTTGTTCGTTTGTTTGTTGTTTTGTTGTTTTGTTTTTAGGAAGCACCGGCACCGAACCCAGGAGCTCCCATGTGGGAAGGAGGTGCTCAACCGCTTGATACACATCCGCTCCCAACCTCTTGTGATAAAAAACATAATCCATGTCTTTGCATGGACACTGAAGAAATTTACTGTCCTTTTTCACAAAGGGAATAGTCTTCATATTACTTCAACGATTAAAAAAAAAAGAAGAGACTGAGCCTTAGAGCAGAAAATGAGATTTGAAGCCTTCATAGAAAGCCAATAAAGGTCTCCCAGGGGAGCTGGAGAGAGTGATCTCAACAGGGCTCCTGAGGCTCTGGGTCCATCCTTCCCTTACAGACTGTGCAGAACAGTTCTTAGCTTCATACTCAAGACGTTATCACAACAGATCTCATTGCTCAAAAGGGACAAATAAACAAAGGGACACATGCTGGGAAGACAGGGCTGTAAAAATAACACCAAGAGGAGCTGGAGGTCAAATGAAGGCCAGCAGCCAAAGGCTCCAAAATGCTCATTGCAGGGGGAAGCTTGGACAAGGGAAGGACTCGCTTCAGCCTGCTTGCCCACCCACGGCCAAGGCACCCGTAAAGAAGAAGAAATGAGGTAACATTTACTGAGCACTTATTCAGGGCCAGGAGCTGCACTGAGTGCTTTACGGGCATCAGCTCATTGAACCTCCCCAAGAATCCCATGAGGAAGTATAACAGACGGCTCTTGTCTGCCCATTGCCTGCCTTGGGGACCTGGCAAGGCTGTCAGTCATGGCCGCCTGACCACTCCTGGCCACAACACCCCCAAAGAAGAGTCTTTCCTAAAACGTTTTATGTGGACATTAGGGTAAAGAGAGTCTCTTCCCTCTGGATCCTGTGTAAGACTTGGTGCTACCAGAGGCCACCTTGTTGAGGTATCCAGAGAACCAACCAATAAATGATGAAAACACATAGAGGGTGCATGACCAAGAATGAGGAGAAAGAGAGGGCACTGATATCAAACGAACATCTGGGTCCGGCGACAGCTGGAAAAAGTTCTATTCTTGGATTTCCCAGTTACAGCAACAAAAAATTCCCTTGTTGACCCAAGCTAATTTGGTCTGGGTTTCAGCCACCAAAAATATGTTCATATTAGTTGCTAGGTGCCATTATTATCCCCCATGCTACTGATGAGGAAACTGAGATTTGAGAAGTCACCGAGTGGCAGATGCAGGACCACATTTATCGTGCCATGCTGCTTCCCCAGCTCAGGATTCACCATGACACTCCCAAGCCAGCAGTAACCACACCACACCAGCTCGGGCATCTGGCTCAATGTCACCTCACAGAAAGTGGGAAGGAGTGCAGCATCTGCTCCACCCCACTGAAAACTTGTGAACAAATAAAGACTCAGAGGCTCAGAAGGGATAAGTGAATGGCCCCCAGTCACACAACTAAGAAAGAGCATGTTCTTTTTACTGCACCAGAACTCTCCAGAAAGAGAAAAGTTGTGGCACAAGAAGAGCAGCACAGCTGGTGTGACATGAGAAACACCTTGACTTCCATCTTGTGCTCTCTCTCACTCCGGGGAAGCCAGCTACTGCGTTGTGAGTGGCCTTATGAAGAGGCCCACGTGGCGAGAAACTGAAGCCGCCCACCAAGAGCCACGTGTGAGCTGGAAAGTGCACTCTCCAGTCCCAGTCAAGCCTTCAGGGGACTGCGGCTGCGGCAACCTCGTGAGGGCGTCTGACCAGAACCCCGAGCCAAGCCGGTCCCAGGTTCCCAACTCACAGAGATTGTAGAAGATCATGAACGTTTGTCATTTCAAGCTGCAGAGTTTGGGGCAGTTTTTATGTACCAAGAGATCACTAAAACAATGAGCAAAACAGAAAATGTCCCCACAATAATCCAACAGCCTTGTTCACCCGGTTCCCCTAATGGCACTTCTCCTCATGTAAATTTGCATCTTCTTTAACATGTCTCAGACCATGAGTTTTCTTAATGAAGTAAGAAATAAGGAATCAATTATTTAGAGAATGGGACCTACATAACCTGAACTCCTACTGACTATAATGCCTCCCCCTCCGGAACTAGCAGCTGCTTGGGGCCACAAAAGCATGGGCCAGTTACAGGGCCTTGTTCTTTGTTGAGCTACGTAGCAGAGAAGAAGAGCCATTACTTTAGAGCAAAATAAACTTGTAATCAAATGCTAGATTTCCTCAGTGATGTTTCAGTTGTACAACTATACACTCAGAGCCCAGACACAAGTACGCTTTGGGTATTAAAATACTTACGGCAAAAAAAACTCATTTTTCTAAGCCAGCTCTTAATTCTTTCTCCACCACTGCTGTTAAAATGTATCTTTTCATTACAAGTCTTCTGAGTAACAAACATAATTACTATACTAAAGAAAAAATGATACTAACAGCTAACATATACTGAGTATTTATTACGCACATTTATGGAGCCAACATATGGTTTCTAATGGTAACCATGCAATAACTCCATGAGACAGATATAGTAGTCTTGTCCCCATTTTATAACTAAGGAAACTGAGAGATTAAGTAACTTGCCCAAGGTGAGCATACCCAGCTGGTGAGCAGTAGAGCCATGATCCAGCAGTCTGCTGCCAGAACCTGGGCCCTAAACCACTGGGATGAACCACCTGCATGATAACTGCGACCTAAACACCTGCATACCTGGGAGCAGGGGGGCCCAGTGCACACAGGTGGGTCTGCCTTCCAGCCTGTGATGCGTCACTGCCCCACGCTGACTGTGCTCAATGAGATACAGCATCCCCAGCCAGTACCCCAGCAACAACTGGCCGAGCAGGTCCACTGTCTGACAACACTGACCACTGCTCCTTCTATGGCCATGAGCAAAAAGAAGATTCTGACAGGCGGCAAAGGTGAACTCTGATACATGTCAGCAATTGAATGTTTCAAAACGTACAATTTCAGCTGCTCTGTTTGCTCCCTTCCTTTTTTCTCTTTCTAAAGCAGTCGTCTGTTATACAGATGTTCCATCTACCTACAAACTGAAAACTTTCAGGCACCTCAAAATCTTCGCTAATCACTGTTTAAATTAAGAAACTAATAGGTTTATAAAATTGCCTGTTAAGTTTTTGTTTTTATCTACTCCATTCATGAGCTAAAATTTTCCCAAGAATCACCATCTACTAAAAATACACTTATACAAATGTAAGATATGGGCTACAGTTAGTAGTAATAGTTTGATGATGCTCTTTCATAGACTGTAACAAACATTTCACAACAATGCAAGGTGTGGTTGGTCGGTGATGTATGGGAGCCCTGTAGGATGATATGCATGTTTGTTTTGTAACTTCACAACTTGTACTACACATTTATTGTTTATATATGTTAATGTATGAATTATATACTTCAATAAAATTTTATTTAAAAAAAAATACACTTAAAATCACTGACTTGTGTCCTTGGCCTTTGAACACTCACATCCGTTCCTCATCATTAGATTCTCTTGGGGATAAGGCAATATTATCCTTCCCATTTCATAGATGAGGAAACTCAGGCTTCCACAAGCTAAGCAATTCACCCAAAAACACACAATTTGCAAGTACTAGAGCAGGGACTCAAGTCTAAGCCAACTCTTCATACAATCCATTAAAAGGACAGGGAATATCATTCTGTACTTTTTTGATGATTCAACATCAGAATCTCTAAAGAGTATATGAATATCTAGCACAACTATGCCACAGAACCCTAGCAAGGCCAGGGAAAATGGAGGTCCAGTCAAGAAAATGGCCAATTAAGCACCTATTTCTTTATTTATAACATTCATTTAACTCTGACGTGTTTTTTTTTTACTTATTTACTTTATTTAAAATCCATTTAAACACCACCACCCCACCACCCCGTTTTTGCTGTTTTGTGACCATTCGTTGGGCAATTCTCTGTGTCTGTTTCCTGCCCTCTCCTCTCATCCTTCTCCTCCTGTCTTCACCAGGATTCGATCCTGGGAACCTCTGATGTGGGAGAGAGGCGTTCTGCAACCTGCGTCACCTCAGTTCCTGGTTTCTCGGCACATCTCGTCTTGGCTCTCCCCTGAGTCTCTCTCCTGTTATGTCCATCTTGCGGGGTTTGACGGGGGCTGGGGCTTGCCCGCTCGCGGGGCCTGATGGCACACCTGCACACCTTCCATATTTTTTTCTATTTTACTGGGAGGTCCCAGGGATCGAACCCAGGTCCTTCCATATGGGAAACGGATGCCCAACCATTTGAGCCACATCCACCCCTTCTGATGTTCCTAAGATGTCATTTTAAAAAGGGAAAGGGAGAGGCTCAATTATAGGAATTACATAAAGGATCATGGTGCCAGTTGTCAATGACCGATATACAGCGACCACATTAGTGCCATTCACAGCACCTAACAGCGTGAAAATGGTACATGCTGTAAATTTACTGAACTCTGGGCTCCACTGCCTATACCACAAGATGTATTTACCTCCTGATCTTACTTAAATTCATTTTAAAGAATCAAGAATTTTCATCATCTCTTCTATAGATTTATAAACATAAACTGCTTATCTTACCTAAACCAGGGAAAAAACTGGAAACAACCCAGATGTCTAACAATCAGGAATGGTTAACTTAACAAGGAAAAATAACCCAATGAGAAACCACATCTAGATATTAACAATGAAGTCTATATGGAAGCAGCAAAAACTACTTCTGTCACTATAAACACCACCGGGGAGGGGAGTGTAAACTGAAAAAGAGTGGGCTGTAGGTTATAAACAAGCACAGAAAAATATATTCACTCACGGATCAGTTTGGTAAGAATGGATATTTTTATGGGAGTTGGAATTTTTTTTTTTTGGTTCATTTTTCATTTTTCTTTAATGAAAAACTAATGAAGTCACAGAAAAGGAAATAAAATGGCTGTTAGACAGAAAGAGGCTTAACCATACTCAGATAGAGAAAATGCAAATGAAAAATATTCTGCCAGCACCATTTTTCACCTGTGATATTAACAAAGACCCGAAAGTTGGATCCCACCTGTGCGCATGGCAGCATGGAAGCAGACCCTCTCGTGGGGACATAGGCTGGTTCAGCCTTCACAGAGGGCAATTTGATGACCTTTATCCATCAAACTAATACACTGTACTTTTTACCCAGCAGTTCAATTCTACTTCCGGAATTTTTCCAACACATATACTCACAATAGGAACAAAATGGCAAACGCAAAGGTTATTTGCTGTGTTATTAGTAACAGAAAAATACTGGAAACAAGCTCAATTCCCAACTATTGGTGCGCTGATTAAATGAATTGCAGGGCAGTCAGGCAATGAAATACCATGTGCTGTTACGCAAAAGATGGCGGCATCACGCACACTTGTACAGAACAATCTCTAAGGTGTAAAGTAAACAGTGTGTAGGACAATTTGTGTTAAACAAAAAAGGGAGAAGGGAGGGCTGAGAAGTAAAAAAAAAATTTTTAAGTATATGTACAGAAAACAGCTTGTGTAAGCATGGAATTGTCTGGGATCAGTCACGTGGACCACCTTCAGGGAGCAAAATGGGTGGCTGGGGACAAGAGAAGGGACTTTCATAGTTTAACCTTTTGTAGCTTTTATGTTTTGAACCACATGTGTGTATATTACTTATTCAAATAAATGAGTTAAACTAAAACTTCAAGCACATAAATTTGTCACTGCCTTTTTTTTTTAATTAAAACGTGCCGGTGAGCAGCGTGCTTGGAGTTTTAGCAAAGCCTGCACACGCCCGCCTCTCCAGGCCCCTGGCCTCCCCTACCTTGCCAACGCCTGGACCTTCGAGACGTGCCTCTCCTCCTGCTCAGCCACTTTCTTTCTCAAGGTGTCGATCTCTTGCCGGAGTGCCGCCGAGTGTTCCATCTCACCATCAAGCAGGTTCCGCAGCGATCTGGGAAGAGGGGGCCCATCTGTTCAGATGCTGCCAATCTGGGACCCACCAAGCCCAGAACACAGTTGCAGGCATAGCTCATTTTACTGCGCTCTGCTTTATTGCGCTTTGCAGATAATGCATTTTTACAAATTGAAGGTTTGTGGCAACCCTGTGTCAGGCAAGTCTAATTAGCACTATTTTTCTGTCAGCACGTGTTCGCTTTGTGTCTCTGTGTCATATTTGAATTAAGGTATGTACATTTTCTTTTAAGACACAATGCTATTGTGTACATAATAGACTATAGTATACTGTAAATATAACTTTCATATGCATTGGGAAACCAAAAACTTCATGTGACTCGCTTTATTGCAATAACTACTTTATTGCAGTGGTCGGGAACCGAACCTGCAATATCTCCCAGGTATGCCTGTATTTACCGAAGTCAAATCCTAATTCATTCATTTTCCACAAGACTGCATAAACCATCATTCAAGCCTATCTCAAATAAATTGACCTAAGGAGATACCAAACTATGGTGAGGAGCCTCAGAGTCACAATTAGGAGGGGCCCTGGGTGGAGTCACCATGGCCCAGGCTACCAGGAATGCAGATCAGTCATCTGACAGCTTAAATCAAGGGAAAACAATGGGTTAAGCAAACCCCAGGTAGGTCCCTTTAAAGACATCCTTCTCAGATGCATAGCACAGAAAACGGAGACCATTTTGTCATAGCCACATAGGAGACTGAACAAAGAAAGGGATGCCAGGAGAGACCAAAAGAGACATCTGAGGCATAAAAATAGAATATATGCTCAGCTCGGATTATCTGACAGATGTCTAATGTCATTTCCAGTACTACTCACAACACACACTTTGTCATCTCCAGGTTAAACAAGCAATAGTGTTTTATATTCCCAAGTTTGTTAATCTCCAAAACATATTCATTTGTGTATCTGCCATCCCTTGACTAAGATAAGAGAGAACACAGCAGCCCTTCCAGAGAAAATCAAGTGACCAACAAGAAGTGGCCTAAAGATGGTTCTGCTGACCATTTCCCTGTGCCTAAAATAGCTATTTCCAGAAAATAGTACTTACCTCGGTGTGTCTTCATACTAAATCTAAAGAACACTTATCATGTGACATCAGAATATAAGCAAAAAAAGTCTGGATGCCCTATTATTCATTGAACTCTCCAAGACCAGTGTTCCTTGAAAGCTTTAATAAAATTCTTCTCTTGAGAACTGGGACCCCCTGGCACAAACACAAATTTTCCTTCTCTGGGAAGGAGGAGAAATTAATAGGTCATGACTATTCTTCATCACAAGGTAACACAAAAATCTATGGCTCCCGCAAGAGCAATGAAAAAGAATCCTGCAATAACTACAAGCCCTTTGTTGAACATATATTTTAGAGAATTATGTTGTCTACAGATTCCTTTTTTAAAAAAGGCTTTTATTTTAGAAATCATGCTTGTTTGCTTTTATATGTTTCCATAAAGAATGAGGGAGAAGCTTGTCTGTCAATCGAGGTCCCAAGGTTTTAAAAAAGAAATTATGATTAATCAAGCCACCATGGACACTTAATTTCTGCGCTAAAAGTAAAAGAATAGATGTTGATATGAACACACACACGTACACATGTATATCCCCATCCCCATCCCCCCAGGGAAAGTAGCCTAATTACTCTCACAGAAGCCTAGCTGCTAATTGCAAGCAAACCACTCCCTCTACTGTCCACAAGGTTCTGGCTGTTGAGAAGCTCACCTTCCAGCAGTCAGATGAGTCAGTGAAGCTACTACTTGGATAGCATCTAGCATTAGTTTCAACAGGGAATAAAAGATAAAACCCTTTGCCCTCTAGATGTCTGCAAATGGGCTTGCAGAGAAGTCAAAAGAATCCAAATACTGTCTCTCCCTAAGATTCCTGATTTGGGAAAACTTTAAAGCAAGTATCCAAGTACCTAGGACATGGCAGAAGGGTCCTCAATTAAAGGTTACCCAAATGATTGCTTTATGAAAAATTCTTACTTTGTTCTAAGGTGGTGCAGTATTTTAAGGTTTTCATTTCTTGTGGTACATTCAAAACAAAAAATAAAAGCAAAATTTCCCTCATCTGTTATATTGTCTCCATCCCACAGGTAGAATGTCAGAGACTCTCTGAAGATCAAGATACCTGTTCTCTTCCTCCAGCTCATCTTTCCTGTTCATCATGGCTACGACGGCTTGTCGGAGTTCATCTAAAAGAAGAAAGCAGAGTCAAAATTACCCCACAGGTGCCTAAAAGTTGTCTCGTGAAAGCCTCCTTGTTGCCCAAATGTGGCCTCTCTCTAAGCCAAACTCAGCATATAAATGCATTACCTTCCCCACACCCCAGCGTGGAACACGACTCCCGGGGATGAGCCTCCCTGGCACCAAGGGATTACTACCATGCACCAACTAGCAGTGGAACTGGAAAAAGACCTCGAATAAAAGAGGGAAAAGGTAAAGACAAATGAGTTTATATGGCTAAGAGAATTCAAAGTGAGTCGGGAGGTCGTCCCAGAGGTAACACTTATACACATCTCAACAGGCTCTCATAGACTGCCAAAGTGGATACTACCCCAAATAGCGGGGCTCCCGAAGGCTCTGGAGACACCCAGGTCCTGTGGTCAGGACAGATAGCTCTGGAGTTTGGTGTCTTGCCAGTGGGCCCTTCTTTGGACTTTGTGCTCCTGAAAATGACAGAGTTGGACTCAATTATGTCTTCCCTACACATGACTCATCTGTCCCTTCTATTTAAACCTATACTTGGTGCTGGAGCTTGTAGGTGTATGTCAAAGAGACTCGAGTCTTTGGGCTGTCCATGTGCCAGTGGGGCCTGGAACCTCAGCAGAGTTGCAACACCTACTCTACAGCTCATTGGACTCACCCAGGACAACTAACAAGGAGATGATGATGGACAACGACCATCCCAAGGAACAGAGAGAGTCTGCAACTGCAAGGAAGATAGTCCTATCTATCTTCTCCATGGGATATAAGGCCCCTCTCAATTAGAGGTGGAGTGGACATCACCATCCCAGAATCCTCAGGATTGGGTTAAGAACTATGGACTAGAGTGGACTTACTGGTATTCTACTATAGACACATTGTGATTCTAGCAATGGAAGAAATTACAACATTGATGTGGAGCCAGTGGCCAGTGGAGGCTCTTGGGGGCAGGGAGAGGGAAAAACAATTGTATTATGGGGGCTTTTTGGGGACTTGGGAATCATCCTGAATGACACTGCAATGACAGATATAGGCCATTTTATATCATCACATATAAAGAGTTTAGACTACAATGTGAACTATGGTCCATGCTTAATGGCAAAGTCCCAGGATGCATTTATCAATTGCAATGAATGTGCCACACTAATGAAGGATGTTTATGTGGGAGGGTGTGGGAGGTGTGGGGAGTGGGGCATATGGGAATCTCTGTATTTTTTGTGTAACATTTATGTAATCTAAGTTTCTTTTTTTAAAAAAAATTACCCCACAGATCTCCCTGCTACATCATCCCCTTGCCTCTCTGGATTATGTGCTCATAAGGAGGCCTTATCTAGACAAGTTTCCTTTTTCTTTTCAAAACTAATTCTTACACAGTCTTACCTAAGCCATCCAATGGGCTCAGGTGATCGCTCTTTTATTAATCACACAGAATGAAAGGGCTAGGCAGGATGAGAGTAAATATGGAGGCGCTTCCTTGGTGAATATACTCAGCTGCTCTAGGAAAAATAGGTTTGCATTTGCTGAGTGCTTTCCCAACTCTCTGCTACTGGACATTGGTTTTGAGCAATGATTCGTTCCCAGTTCCCAGTTCAGGTGACATTGGTTCCATGGTGGTAAAGAATTACTTACTCAAATGTAATAAGATACCTGGTTTTCCTACATTGACTTCTATAGCTAGTATACAGGTAACACTATGAAGGGGGTAGTAAGTTTGGGCCTCTCCAGCACACAGTTTATAATTATAAGAACTACCCTTCTGGATATCTTCAACATAGGAAAGCATTACAAATAGAAAAAAGGACCCAAACGAAACTGCTGTCACTGTCCACATGTTGAAGACATTGTATAACATATCACTCAGCCAGATCCCAAGCCCAGAAACTTCTCAATTTATTCTGGGGAGCGGGTTTTTTTCTTTTTGTCTTTTAATGGACACTGTGAACTGCATTTTCCTCTTGGAACTAAGCGGAGGAAGCCCAAAGCCCCAACTGCAGCCTGCACCTAGCAAGGGCATGCAGCCAGGTGGCAAGTGCTCTATGCTCTAATCTCCCCTCTGGTCTTTTCCCCTAACCTGTATTTCCACCTTGCACCAATTTGATTTATTACCTGTCTCACTTTATTTTTTATCTGTTTTTATATGCTGCTTTAAATGTGTTTTTGGAAATGCCACAACTGGAGCAAACCACAAATAACTTGTTTCTTCCTTTTAGCAAAACTCTGAACCCTTAGACTGGCCAAGATCTGTTCAGATCTCTCCCTGGCACTCTCATACTTAATCCTTTCAACATTTTATTGGGGTATAAATAAGTGGGAAAGAAGGGGTGAATGGAATGGTGGGGGTGGGGGAGGGAGAAGACACAGATAAATAGGTTGGTCCCTCTGGCCCCTTATACTCAGGAGGCCCAGGGAAAAAAGAGCCCACGGGAAGACCATGAGGCAAGAAATGAGGTAATAAGACCAATGCTATCTGCAGACTACAACAGAAGAGAGAAAACCCCACAGCCCAGGTCTCACAGGGAAGATAGGGAAAGAAGAGAAAATGGGGCTTCATCCACAGCCTGCAGAGTGGCGAACCAAGGCCAGCCCATTTCGTCACAAGGAGGACAAAGGAGAGACCCTTCCCTTGTTTTCTAACTCAGAACAGCCACCAGGCCATCAAGAGGACAGGACTTAGAGGTGCTTGCCCTGCTTCCCCATCACATCCTCAGTGGTGTGAAACCCATGGGTTCTACTGAAGAGAAACTGACTTCCAAGGTGCCTGTGGGGAGGTGTGTGTCTGAGGTGCCCCTCTGCTGGTGTCACCGAGGAAGATTCAAAGTTCACTGCATCGACTCACATTCAAAAGCACCTATATGTACAAGCAGAGTTGTTGGCAAAAGGATAAAGAGTGAACAAAACAGGCCAAAGTCTCTGCTTGCAAGAGGCTTCTACTCTAGAAGGAAAGACCACCAGATACATGGTACATAGAGTGATAAGAAGTGCCAAGAAGAAAAATAAGATGAGGAAAGGTGGAGCAGACTGACAGAAGGGAGAGGTGCTATTTCACAAGGGCTGGAAAGATCCCTCTAATGAGATGGGCATGAACATAGTGCCCTTGGGGAAGGCAGAGGCCTGCAAAGCAGGGGGACCGAGGAAGGTGGGAAGGGGCATGGGATGAGGGCAGAATCCAGCAGAGAACATCTCCCAGAGGCAGGGTGGGAAGCTGCAGCATCTGGCACTGCCTGCAGGAAGCTTCAAATCTTGAGGACTTGATCATTCTAGCACCTACCAGCCAAGAACTTTATACACATTTTCTCACTGGTGCCACAGTAAGGATTCTATGAGGAGTTATCTTTGGTCCCATTTTTCATGCAAGTAAAGAGACTCAAAGAGATTAAATGGAATACAGGTCATTTCCAGGGAGCAAGGAAAATCCAGCACTAGAATTTGAACTAAATCTGTCTAATTCCAAACTCTGTGTTCAACCTCAGGAAATGATAATTGCTACCACTTATAAATCAGGCACATAAGAACTATTTTTGATGCTTCACAATAATGCTAATTCATTTTACAGATGAAGAACTTGGAGAGATTAAATAAGTTGCACAATTAATTGCACACTTTGTAAATATCAGAGCCAGGACTGCAACCAAGATCTCTGACCCAAAGTTGACACTCCTAACAGTGGTGCTATAAAGACACACAGCACCGGCAGAACGTAACAAGTCAGGGAAAAGACCAATACCATGTTTGTGCTACATCCAGAACTGAGGAGATTTTTTTTTTTCAAGATTTATTTATTTATTTCTGCCCCCTCCCCCTCGTTTTGCACTTGCTGTCTGCTCTCTGTGTGTTCTTCTGTGTCTGCCTGTCTTCCCTTTAGGCAGCACTGGGAACTGATCCTGGGACCTTCTAGAGTGGAGAGAGGCTGCTCAATCTCTTGTGCCACCTCAGCCTCCTGATTTTGCTGCGTCTCTCATTGTCTCTCTTCTGTGTCTCTTTTTGTTGAGTCATCTTGCTGCACAAGCTCTCCACACGGGCCAGCACTCCTGCGCAGGTCAGCACTCCTGTGTGGGCCAGCACTCTGCGTGGGTCAGCACTTTGCGTGGGCCAGCACTCCACATGGACCAGCTCTCCGCTCGGGCCAGCTCGCCACACGGGCCAGCTTGCTTTTCACCAGAAGGCCCCAGGAGTCAAACCCTGGACCTCCTATATGGTAGATGGGAGCCCAATCACTTGAGACACATCTGCTTCCCACAGAACTGAGGAGCTTTTAAGGCCTCTGAACAATTCAGGTCCAGGTGATAAGGCTGCAACTGAGATATTGTGGGGCTAAGCTCCAGGCACCATGTTGTAAACCACAGCCATAAGGAAGCCAATCAACTTTCCTCAATATTTGAAATTTTTCATAATAAAATAAGGCCAGAAAAGATGCTAAAAAAGACTAGAAGGGGCAGGGGAGCAGGGCTGAGAAGAGAGGGGGAAGGTCAAGCCCATGGCCAAGTTCATCAGCCTGCAGAGTCCAGATGGGAGGCCAACCTGCCTTCTTGTAGCCATTGGGAGGGGAGAACTGCAATGTGAAGCAGGTAAAGCCTGAGCCAGAGCCTGCCTGGACCATGCTCTGCCCAGACTTATGGTGGGCCACAGTGAATCATTCATTCATTTGTAAATATATACTGAGCATCTACTGGGCACAATTATTGCAAGGCAACAGAGCCAGGCTCCCAACTTACCTAAGGAAGTAATATCCCCAAAGGAGGATTTCTTAATAGAGAACAATACTACACATCACTGCCTGTGATGAAACAGAGTCTGTATGACTTTTCATTCTGAACTTGACCAGGTAACTAGAATTCTAGCTCAGGGCCTTGGACCAATGTATCAGCTTCTCTGAGCCTTTCTCTTGGGCACAGGGGCTAGCAGCACTTACCCTTCCACCTCGCTGGAGCACTGTAAGGATCAGAGGAAAGATATGACAGTACTATGCCGGGGCACTGACTCTTACAGAAAGTGGGGATGGGGTGGGGATGGATCTTAACAAAGTAGAACTCATCATAATGCAAAAGTTTACAATTTTTTATTTCAACAAAAAAAAAACACTGATAAATCTATAGGAAGAAAATGCCAGCAATTTATTCCCATGACACTATAGCCACATAAAAAGTCAGACTTAATATATTATTGAAGACAGGCAAGATAATATCTCTTTGGGTCTTATCTTCAAGAAACCCAGAGCAGGTGCAAGGTTGCCGCTGCATACTGTGAACACAAGACTTGGGAAAGTGCTTCTTTACACTAAGGCCTGCTTGAATTCTGAATTTTCTTACAGGGCCTTCTTCCCCAATGGAGTTCTTGGCTAGCCAGAACTTCATATGGGGGACAAAGATATTTAGAATCACAATACAAGACTGGGAGAAGCTGAAAGTTCTCCTTAATCAAAGAAATTACCCTCTATTTGCCAGGTGTTCCTTGTCAAACCTATTCTCTGGTTCAGTGGTGGCACACCATATACATATGTAATTTGCACTAATGAACTGCATGCCCTGGATGGAAGCAGAAAGAAAGAGCATAAGAGAAGATGTGCATAGCACGAGCAACTCCACCACCAGTGCACTTGGGAAAGTACATCCTCAACCACGTGGGACAGAAGCGTTTTGCTCATTCAGCCCTTGGTCCCCAGCTCTGCTGAGCCTCTCTTGGTGGGGGCAGCTCTCAAAAACATATATCATCTTTGAGCCAAGAAATCCACATCTGATATTCCATACAGCCTGTAAAAAGAATCTAACTCCTTTACTTGGCCTCATACTGCAAAGACAGCTATCTCTTTCCCACTGGCCTCTAGCACAGTGTCTTTTTACGGGATACTCATGAGAAATTTAGACTGTACTATATTGGCCCTACACACAAAACTGAGAGCCTCTTCACTGAGTAAAATGCAAATCCAACAGATTTTATTTCACAGATCTACACAATCTGGTTGGAATCATCTTTCTTCATGTTCACCCCCTGTGGCAGTTTGCCATTGTTTATGAATTCCAAAAATAGATATTGGATTGTGTTTCTAAACTGGTCTGTTCCTCTCGGATATTAGATTGTATTAACTTCAGAGGTTTCACTTTTACTTCATTAAATTATGATTAGGGCTTTGATTTGGCCACATCAGTAGGATGTTGAATCCCCGCCCCCTTGGTAGGCAGGGACTCACAGAGAAAATGACATGGCAGAGGAAAGAGTTTGAATTTTGATGCTGGAGCCCTGGGAAGTAAATACACAAGAGAAGAACACAGAGGAATAGAGACAGCTCCATAGACACAGGAGAGGCCCCGGGAAGAAAATGAGCCTGATAGCTCATTCAGAGAAAAATGAGCCCCCAAGAGAGAGACGAGACTTATCCCAGCCTACAGCTGATATTGGAAGAAGCTGGGACCACGGAGCCTTAAGAGGAAGAAGAAGGCTGAACCCTCACAGACATCACCCACCATCTTGCTCAACACGTGGCAAATGACTTTGGGTGAGAAAGTACCTTTTATGGTACCTTGAGTTGGATTCTTTAGGGCCTGGTAGCTGTAAGCTTCTACCCCAAATAAATAAGCTTTATAAAACTCAACAGATTTCTGGTACTTTGCATCAGCACTCCTTTGGCTGACTAATACATCCCCTACTCCCAATCTGACAAAACCCACCTCACCTATTCAGGCCCAGATGAAAAGCACCTCCTCCAAGAAGCCCTCCCTGATCCAGTCTTGGGACTCAGCTCCTGCAGTAATGGAACTGCAGCACATGGCAGGGTATGCAGCAATTAACCTCCATATTTCCCCCCACTTGCATACAGCTCCTTAAAGGAGCCAGCATGTCACCCACCTTAGTGTCCTCAAAACTTGCAGAGCTCAGTCAAGGTTTATGGATTTGAATTCTGTGAAAATGAGTGCTCCATAGAGACTGTTCCTTTCTAACTACTATACTTCTGACACTAACAGCAGAAACAACAGCTAACAGAGGAAAAGTTTTCAAGGTACCTAGCACACCTTGCTTTAATTCTCACCATCACCTGGTCAAGGTGCTTGATAATACAGAGCAGAAAACTGAAACTGGGACAAGGTTCCTATAGGGTCCCAAGTCACCTTCCAAACCCTCTGGGTTCGTTTCCTGTGGCTGCTGTAACAAATTACCACAATTGGGTGGCTTAAAACAACAGAAGTTTATTCTCTCATAGCTGTGGAGGCTAGAAGCCCAAAATCAAGGAGTTGGCAGAGCCATGCTCCCTGTGAGGATCGAGGGAAGAATCCCTCCTGGCCTCTTTGACCTTCTGGAATCTTCTGGCAATCTTTGGCATGTCTTGGCTTGTAGCCTGCTTCCACGTGGCCTTCTTTCCTGTCTCTGAATACAAATCTCCCTCCCCTTTCTCTTAAAAAGACTCCAGTCATAGGACTTAGGCCCCACCCTACTCGAGTATGACCTCATCTTAAAGTAGTTATCTCTGCAAAGACTCTATTTCCAAATAAGGTCACAAGCACAGGTACCAGGACTTAAGTAGGATCCATGAAAGCTGCTGTCGACAGGCTCTAGGGCTGGGCAGATCTGAGTTCCAACCCCAGCCCAGTTACTTATTAGCAAGTAGCCTTGAGCAGGTTTCTCCTTTAGCAGAATAATACCATGTCCTTGCAGGATGTTTGAAGGATTAAACTAAAGCACTAATGTAAAGTAGCCAGCCCAGTGCACATGCTACAACAAATGCCAGAGAGGTGGTTCAGGGTCGTGGATCTTAGAGCAGTCTCTAGAGTCAAGTCCCCAAGTTCAAATCCTGGCTCTGCAGCTGGGTAACCTTGGGCAAGTTACCTACCATTTCTGAACTCTAACTTCCTTACCTGTAAAATGGGATTTCAATAACAACTCTCTCACAGAACTGTTGTACAAATTCAATAAGATGATACGTAAGTCAATTCTTGTGACAATGCCCAGGACCTAGTAAGCAATCACCGTCATTAGTCTCCTTTCCCTCAACGACAGGGGAAGGAGAGACAGTGACAAGGTAGCAGCGATCACTCGCAAGTTATATTGGGGATGGGGACATCGTCAGAAGTTACAGGATTTATAAGGCTACTGTGTACCTCGACCTTGGGAACTAATAAGGGACTTTTTTAAGTGGTCTATGTCCTAGGCAGCAGATTGGTAAGAGCATGTTCTCAAGTGTCAAACAAGATCACCACAGGCACCATGGCAATCAGACCTGGCAATGACATGTCACTTGAAGGAGACAGAAGTGGCTGGGTTCTGGGCTTTTTAGACCAAAGAATGGCACACATGAAGGGACGTCAAATACTGACACCCAAACTATGCAGCTGAAAATGTTATATTCCATGGGAAAAATCTTGGATGGGGATCTGTTGCCTGGGGGCACCAAGAAGACAAAGCAATGCTTCTCCTGACAAAGAAGAGCCACAGGTTACCTTAAGAGAGCTCACCTTGGAGGAGCCCAAATCCCTCCGCACAGAAGCCACTTGCAATGAGTGGGTCTCACCAACGCTGGGCCAGGCCACACCGTCATCCCGGTAAAACCCTTCCCTCCCCTTCCCTTCCTCCTGCTCCATGTGCTGTGCATTTCCAGCCTCTTGAACCATGTCCCTGGATTTGTAGCAACATCAAAATGACCAATGATACTTAGGAGTGTAGGCAAACAGGTGTTCTGATAGTGGGAGTCTCTAAAAAAAATAAAGAAAAATCCACTGCAGAAAGAAGCATTGTCAGAGTTGTCCCAACAGCCTTCCCCAGCCTGCCATCACCAAACCGACATTAATGGTAGAAAAGGCAATGGATGGAATGCTGACATCCCCCGATCCCCCCCCCAAAAAAACGGCTTTAACTAATATGCATTCACTTTTGCTAATATGCTGGCAGTTTACTGGCTCTTCTTGGGCAGTAAAGCTGGCAGGTAAGGCTGGGGTTGATTGACACGCATCGTGTAAATATTATACTTCACCAGGCACGTGTGACACACAGAGCAGAGGCGCTCCCTAACATGTAATTTTCTCTCCTCTCCCCAGCACCACACATCCCATTATTTGTTTAGTCTCTATCATTGTGGCTTCCTTCCTCTTCATTACCTGCCACAGCACACACTTCAAGTGACAACAGAGCAGTTTTTCTACACTGCAGCATCTGTGGAGGCTGACTAGTGGGGTTTTCCCTTTCCAAGGCCGAAAAGCAAATGACCATCTATCTCCAAACCTGTTACTTGCTTGGCTTCAGCGGACTTAACCACAAATCCAGTCAAATGCAGAGGTAAACGTTAACCTCAACTGTCAGAAATTGATCTGAGATAAAAAAGCAACTTTTCAAATCACTGTGGGAAGGCCGAATCCTTCCCTAAGTATTGCCAGAGCAAGGAAACATTTGGGAAGCAAGACACAAGACTTAAATCTCTGCTTTTGCCACGTATCAAAATAAATTCCAGACTGAATAATCTTTACATATGTGAGATGAAACAATAAAAGAACCATATAAATATATGAACAAACATTTATGCAATTGTGGGGTCAGGGAGGCCTTTCCAAGCATGAAACCACTAAAGAAATAAGTTCTGCTATTTAATTTCTTTTAATTCTGTACCTCAAGGGTCAGTCTCACAAAGAACTGGTCCATTATCTGTGGAAACTTTAAGCTCTTCAGGGTAAGCCAAGGGTGGAGCAGCACGGCCACAGGTGCTCGAATCCCAGCCCCACCGTGTCTTAGCACTGTGATCTGGCGAAGGACAGCCTCTCAGCCTCCTCAGCCGGAAAAAAACGTTGCTAATACTGCTACCTACAGACTAGAGTGGAGTCGGCAAGAAGTTTTAGTGGAGCACTGCCACGCCATCCGTTTTCCTACTATTTGTGGCTGCTCTCGAGTTACATGGCAGGGCTGAGAAGTTGCGACAGAGACTGCATGACCCACAAAGCCTAAAACATTTATTCTCTGGCCCTTTACAGAAACAGTTTGCCGACTCCTGCCTTAGGAGACTGTAACCGTTGGCCAATTTGATGTAATTATGAATTCCAAAAATATAATTGGATCATGCTTGTAAACTGATCTGCTAATCTGGGCATGATTAAGTTATGATTAGGGCATTGACTGGGCCACGTCAGTAGGGCGTTGAGCCCCACCCCTTGGTGGGTGGGGAATTGAATATAAAAGGCAAAGCAAAGAACAGAGTTGAAGCAGCCATTTTAGAGAAGCAGTTTTGATGTTGGAGAAAAGGCCCCAGGAGAAGAGAAGTGAGCCGTTCGCCTGATAGGCTACAGCTGACCTTGTGGAGGAACCAGAGGAGCTGAGCCTGGAGAGAAACGCCCCGGGAAGAGAGGAACCCAAGAAGCCTGAACCCTGGCAAACTCCGCAGCTGTCTTGCTCCAACACGTGGCAATGAACTTTGGTGAGTGAAGAAACAACGCTTTCTGGCCTGGTAACTGTGGACTTCTACCCCAAATAAATACCCTTTATAAAGACCAACCCATTTTTGGTATTTCACATTAGCACCCCTTTGGCTGACTAATACAGAGACTATTCCCAACTCTTCCCCAACACCCACCTTCCAGCCTTCTCCAACTCAGGGCCTGTGGCAGCCTGAGGCTGGAGCCAGTGGGTGGGGGCCCACCAGCTGCACCCAGACAGGACACTGTAGACTGAGCCTTCGCAGAAACCAAAAGGCAAGTGGGCAGCTGCCGCCTGGACACTGGGTCATCCTCCCTCTCGAATGCGTGCTGAGTTCTCCACACCCACACTCCCCGCCTCTGTGCAGCTCAGCCTTCACCCTCAGTCTTCCCTTTGTTGGTTCCCGAGGGCGATCGCCTTCTAGGCCCAGGGCTTCGACCACCGCTTCAACTACCGCCTCCTCCCTGACGACACCTGAAGCTCCAGGACATGGGGACATGGCCTCCCCACGGGCCCAGGTCTCTGCATCTCCTCCGCTAATCCCTCCTTCCCGGTACAGCCTCCAACACACTCTCAGTCTCCCAAGCCTCCTTGTCCTTGCACAGGCTGTTCCCAGGGCCTGGAAGACCTG
>JAQZBX010037214.1:0-23884 GCA_029593785.1 Cabassous unicinctus | reverse complement strand
GGGAGCTCTATCGATTGAGCCACACCCGCTTCCCTCACCTTTTTTTTTAAACAGTATTTTCTCTGGGTTGTAGTAGGTTGACATTATTTTTTCTTTCAGTAATTTAAATATGTTCCACAGTCTTCTTGCTTACGTTGTTTATAAGGAGACATCTGTCATTCTTATCTTTCGGTAATTAATGTATTTAACTGATTAATTTTAAGGTTTTACCTTTATCAAATTGTTTGAATAAATTTTCCTTGTTCAAATTGGTTTGATTAGAACATGCCTTGGTATAGATTTCTTCATGCTTCTTACGCTTGGGCTTTGTTCACCTCTTAGGGTCTGTTACTTTATGATTTTCATGAAATTTGGACTATTTTGGCCAAATATCTTTCCTGTCTCTACCCCCTACTCTTCTCACCTCTCCAGACTCCAACGCATGTATATTAGGCTGCTTAAAGTTCTACCCTAGCTCAGTGATCCTTTGTTCATTTTTTTTTAAGTTCTCCTTCCTTTCTGTTTTCTTTTTTTTTTTTTTTAGGAGGTACTGGGTATTGAACCCAGGACCTCGTACATGGGAAGCAGGCACTCAACCACTGAGCTATATCCATTCCCCAATGAGAGTTGGTTTTTTCGTTTGTTTTGTTTGTTTTTTGGAGGTACTGGAAATCGAATCCAGGACCTTGTATATGGGAAGCGGGTGCTCAACCACTTGAGCTGCATCTGCTCCCATGTTTTATTTTGTATAGTTGTATTGCTGTGTCTTGAAGTTCACTAATCTTCGCTTATTCATTGTCTAATCTGTCTTTAATCCTTTCCAAGATATTTTTCCATCTCAGACATTGTAGTTAACATCTCTAGAAGTTAAATTTGGGTTGTTTCATGTCTTTCATGTCTCTGCTTAACTTTTTGAACACATGAAATACAAGTATAATAACTTTTCATATCATTTCCTGCTGATTCTAACTTCTGTGTCAGATCTGGTTGGTTTGATTTTTTTTTTTCTCCTCATTTTAGGATCGTAGTTTCCTCCTCCTTTGTATGCTATATTTTGTTGGGTGACGGATATATTTATAGTCCTAGAAATATTCTTGAACCTTGTTTTGGTATGCAGTTCAGTAAGTTAGAAACAGCTTGATCCTGTGGGGATTGCTTTTAATACTTGCTAGCAGTACCAGAGTGTTTAGTGAAGGGCTAAATATTCCCCACCACCGAGGTAAGACCCTTTGGAGTACTCTACCCAATGCCTTGTGAATTATGAGGTTTTTCAGTCTTGCTGTTGGGAATAGACACTAATTCTTTTCCTGTCTCACTGCAAAGTATTTTTGCCTCTAATCCTTTTGGGTATTACTTTCCCAAGTCTTGGATATTTTCCTTGCATGTGTTGGCTTATCAGTACTGTACTGAATACTCAAGGGGTACCATCTTTGCATATCTCTGCAGATCTCTTTTTTTCTAGGCAGTTCTCTGGTACTTGGTCCTATAAACTTTAGCTACCTTCGTCTCTCCAGACCCTCAGCTTCATCTCCTTAACTCAGGGCATCTGGCAGGCTTAGCCTCAGTCCCCACTCCATGCACTATGGCCAGGAATCTCTTATGGCAGTAATCTGAGGTAATTAGAAGTCTCACCACATTTGTTTCCCATCTTTCAGGGATCATTGCCCTTTGTTACCTGATGTTCACTTTCCTGAATATGATTGTTTCATGTTTTGTGTGTTTTTTTCAGTTGTTTCAGACTGGAGGGTATATCATCTTGTCTGGAACATGCCTTTATTTTCCTGTGTAGCATTTATTTCCCTTTGACAGATTATTTAGTTATCGTTTATTGTTATACTCTTCTTTCCTAGAACATAAGCTCTTTAAAGGCATCAGCTTTGTCTTTTTAAAAATCACTGTTGAGTCTCCAGCACCTAGTAGAACATGGCAAGTAGTCAGAAAATATTAGTGAACAAATAAAGTATAAATGAATAAATGAGGCCATTACTTCCTAGATTAGAAGTGATCACAAGAATAGAGAGAAAGAAAATCCTAAAAAGTATTGTGAAGGAATAACTTTCAGACTTTTAACTGACTAGATAAATGGAATGAAAGAAATAAATTTAAAGATAGTTGTTATTGCTCATGTTTCCAGCTTGGTGACTCTTCTGGTTCAATACACTTTCCCTAAGCAATCTCATTTACTTTCATGGTCTCAGTTTATCATGCTATTGACTCCCAAATCTCTATTTCTAGTCTGAATTTCTCTTCTGGAAATCAGATGCCTACTGTACATCTACTCTTAGATGTATCATAGGTATATCAATTCAGTATAATAAAAAAAAAAAAAATCATAATTTTTCCACCCAGACCTGTTCCTCCTTTCTGTATTCTTTATCAAAGGGAAGGGCACCCATCACCAAGCTAGAATGTCAGGTGCCATTTTTGATTTTTAAGTCTCCCTCCCCATCTCTCTCCCCATCTAATACATGGCAAAGTCCTGTTGATACTCCTTCCTAAAAAGCTCCTGAATCTGTCCCATTTCTTTCTAACCTACTGCCTAATTTTAGTTTAGGCCATTATCATCTCCTATCTTCATCACAATAGGGTCCTTCCAAGGTGTCTTCTTGTTTCCTTTCCCATTTATTCTTTTCAGTCTATTCAGAGGAATTTTCACCTATAAACTAGAGGAAATATTTACTGCATAGGTTGTAGATGGACATGCACTTATTGTAATGTCTGACACACAGTAAGCCCTTAGTCATTGAGATATATTAAGTTAGCTTCTAATATGAGCCAGACTTCTTTTTTTCACATCATTTCAAGCTCTGTCTTTACCAAACAGTTCTTGATTTCTACTCCTCATTTTTGTATATTCTTTCTTACTGTCTACTTCCCTAAGCATTCTGTATTTTTTTCACTATTCTTTGCTTTAGCTATTCTTTCTATTTGAATTTTCCCCTTTTCTTTTCTCTGTTCTTCAAATCTTACTACTTTCTTAATGCACCCACATTATCTGAAATACTTTTCTATTTTAACCTATGTTAACCTTTTCCTTTCTGAACTCTTGTAGAACTTACCTTCTGTTCAGTAATTGTACTTTATTTGTAAATCTCATCTTAGGTGTTTTTCAAATTTATCACAGTGAGAAGCACATAATATTTGCTCAATAAATGTTTATAATTGCTTGAATATAATTTATTTGGCCTACATTATTAAAGAAGTCTTATGTGTCAGGCATTCTTCAATACTTAGGGCATAAGGATAGATGAGACCTGGTCCCTGGCATCAAGTAATTCATAATATAGCAGATAAATTATAAGTTATATTTGTTTAACAAGTGGTTCTTGATCTCATCTTCCCTATGATTTATATATGAAACTCGTTTTCATCATTAATATCACATTTCACACATTCCTTAGGGGTGTGTTACCCTATGTTTCACCTTTTATTCTCTTCCCATCCCTCAGAACCTCTGGTAACCACTATCTTTACATATTCTTCCATTACTACAATATTACTAAGTTTACTTTGTCCATGGTTACATCCGTTCCCCATCCCTTAGGTTTGTTCATTCCTCAACCTTGAGAATTGGGGATGGTTATGCCTGCTCTGCCTCAGATTGAGAGGGGCTTAGATCTTTTGGGACAGATGGAAGGAACTGTTTTGCTTGCATTTGTAGATACACTATGCTTTTTGGGATGGGGGTTGTCCGTCATCATCATTTAGTTAGTTGTCCTGGGTGAGTCTGATGAACTGGAGAGTAGGTATTGGCTGCAACTCTTCTGAGATCCAGGGCTCAACTGGCATATGAATTGACCAAAGATTTAAATCTCTGAGACATATATTCAATGGATATAGTGCTAATTATAGGCTCAAATAAAAGGGGTTAGAAGAATCATGTGTAGGGAAATTATAAATGAGTCTAACTCTATTACATTGGGAAAATAGGTTGTGATGTATTTCAAGGTAAGGCCCACCAACAGGATGCTGATTTCAAGGGCTTTCGTGCCTCACCTATAGTGTCCAGATGGCACTAGAGCCCTCAACCGCATCCCTGTTTGAGGCTTTGTTCACAGTGGCAATTAGTGAGATCTGCTTGAGACCTATATAAGCTTAACCTCTGGAATGACCTCCTGACTCGTTTCACTTCCCCCTCCCAAGATGGCTCCCTTGTCTGTTTGCTCATTGTTTTCTGCTCGTTGTCTGTTTTTTCTTTAGGAGCCACAGGAATCCAAACCCGGGACCTCCCATGTGGGAGGCAGGTACTCAAGCTGCTTGAGCCACATCCATTCCTCATTTTGAAATCTCTTAGCCATAAAAACTCTTTTCTATTTGATGCTTCCCCCTTTTGGTCAAGGTCTTTTTCCAAATGCAATGCTGGTTAGTGCTTAGTATTAATCCCTCGGTTCCAGGGAGGTTCATCTCCAGGAGTCATGTCCCACACTGGAGGGGAGGTGGTGCGTTTATTTGCTGAGTTTGCCAGATATCCTCCCTTGCCATTTATCCAAAATACCCTTGATGTTGTTAATTCATAACAGTAAGTATAATAAGCTAAACCATTATAATGTTGTCACACTAGCATATAATTTATATACTAATACATACCACATCAGAGTTTATACATAGAACCTCCTTTTTATTTTTTTCTTAATTCAATTCAATAAAAATTGTCAAATGTTTAAATTCCAACATGACAGGTGCTATTTTAGGCTCATTTGCTAGCCTCATGCATGTTGAGGGCTATGGAATCAATTTGCAACTGAATGTAATTTCAGAAGAAATTACAGAGTAGTACTACGTACCTATAAATTTTTTTTGTTTGTTTTTGGTGCAGTTGCATTTGCATTATATATGAGTTTAAAAAATGACTTGTTTGTAATTTTCTATGCCAAACTATTATGATCAGACTATTATCTAATTATATTTTTAAATCTCATTTTTTAGGGACAGTATGGAAATTACCAGCAGTGAAAAAGTACCTACATTCCAATAGCCAGTATGTATTAGCAGCCATATTGTCACCTCAGCACTGTGGACATCTCCCTCTGAAGAGATTCTTCCATTCCATGTAGTTTTTGGAAAAACCTTGTGGATAAGTGGCTGTTTCATCAGTAAGCAGCCTTTGTGGCTTAGTTGTAAAAGGCTTTAGTAATTCAAAAATACTCTTTATTTCACATTTCTACTCTAGATGGCAACATTGGACAGAAAATGCAATGACATACCAATTTGCAATGATTTCGGAACTGTGTTTCAAATGGACTGTTACAGACTGAAAGGTGTGAACAGAATTGTATGTTTATGAAGGTTAAGGGAATTTAATACTTTTCCACAGATTCTTTTGTAAGGGGAAGAGGGAAATGTACACTTTTTACAGCAGCAATATTTTGTATATGATGCTTATTTCATGTGGTGAATATGCAAAGTGGCACACTATGCACTGGGCAGAATCAAAAATCCTCTGTTAATGTGGGTTGGAGCATGGTAGGTGCTTGATTGTGTTGGTCTCAAAATGGTGCACTATAAAGATAAAGGTGAGAGAGAAGACAAAGCACACCATATGTCCACTGTTCTTTTCTTATCGAGGAAATTCAAATCCCTTTTATCTATTGGATAATCAAGGGCACTGTGATACAGTTTTGAGTAAAAAGACATTTTTTTAAAATGCCTTCCAGTTTTGTGGATTAAAACCTTTTTATAATAATCATTTATAATACTGTTTAAAAATGTGAGGCAATAAGAATTACTTCATGCTCGATCTGAAGAATCTTTGGTAACAGTTTCATATAAATGAAGTGGTATTCATAATCTTCTCCTAAAATAGCAATAACTGAAAATGGAAGTATTAATTTTACCTTGTCTTAGTAATCAGGGAATTTAGTAAATATCAGAGGATTTTATAAATGATATTAAAGATGAGTCAACATTGTTCCAGTAATTTTATTTTTAACCTTAGAAGGATAATTGGTTTATATAATAAAATAGTTCAGGAGACTTTACAAATCTTTGTTTCAACTTTCTTAACTGGAAATAATGTCATTTATAAAAGGACACTTTTATGTTTTTCCCCTTTTATCTTGGTTAATATAAGACAAAAAGATGTTTAGGAAAATGCTTATTCTGATTTCTAGTAAAAGCATAGAAGTTGCATGCTCACGTTCCTTGTTTAGGGTCATGGCATATTTAACCATTATTTGAGACTGTCCTGTGCCTGATTATTTTAACTAAATTCAAGAATATTGCATTGGTCCAGGAAAGAAAGCTGTGAGAAGTTTTAACCAGAATTATTTAAGCATTATCTGAAAACATCTAGCCCAAAGGTAAGTTGCTATTTTCATCACAGTTGCCTATGCCCAGGGAATAGATGTATTTTTTATAATTGAAAAATTTCCCCCCACTTCTAACTGAAAATGAAACAGAAGGGGTACCATAAATTTGAATAAGCAAAACATACAGTCTCAACATATTGTAATCAAAAGGAGGAATTTCAGTGTGTCTGTGTGTATGTGAGAGAGAGAGTGTGTGTGTGTTTTAAGGTCAAATAAGGGTTTTCTTAATAAGTTGGTCAGTAGAAAATGGACATCAAGGTTTGAACAAATAAAGCATGGACAGCCTTATTGTGATCCAAATGCTTGTGGGTTCTGTGCCAATTTTCCACCACTGTGTACTTTGTTGCTATTTAAAACTGTATCAACTCTTAATGGAAAAATAAATTATTTGTGATTTTAATTTTCTCATTTGTTTCCTTAAATTAGATCTCTTTGACTTGCTTGTTTTGTCTGGAGACTATGCGATGGGTTTTTTATTATGTAAGTTAGTCCAGTATAAGCAGACTGTATTTGTATTCTAGGACTTTTATCAAAATTCTCTTGCCATACCCAAGTTAATTAGAATTAACTGTTCCGTAATCAGCATGTTGTGTAGGCTGTTTGTTACAGAATTCTTTCTCTGAAAATGAAGTCCATGAGGCTATAATCAAGATGACTGAATTAGATAAATGAGTTGAGGAGACAAAATTGTACTGAACCCAACCTCTTGTAGATACGTTATCTCATTTGAAATAAGCTCAACTGACATTAAGAAATAATTTGTCTTGCCAACCCATCTTCTGTTGTCTTATTCTCCTTTTTAATGGAAACTAAAATTGCAATTTTAATAAGCAGAATTTCCTCCAGGACTTCCTTCCTGGAGACTAGTACATTTGCAGGGTTTAATTGTTTTATAACAGTCCTATTTCGTAAAAGTTTTTAATTGGTGGTGACAAAAATTACATTACTCTTTAAAAAAAAAAAAAAAAGATTTATTTATTTTTATCCACCTCCCCCCTCCTCCAACCCTTGTTGTTTTGCGCTCGCTGTCTACTCTCTGTGTCCATTTGCTGTGTGTTCTTCTGTGTCTGCTTGTCTTCTCTTTAGGCGGCATTGGGAACTGATTCTGGGACCTTCCAGAGTGGGAGAGAGGCACTCAATCTCTTGCGCCACCTCAGCTTCCTGGTCTGCTGCGTCTCTTATTGTCTCTCCTGTGTGTCTCTTTTTGTTGAGCCAGCACTCCTGCACGGGCCAGCACTCCTGCACGGGCCAGCACTCCACGTGAGCCAGCTCACTGCATGGGCCAGCTTGCCTTTACCAGTAGGCCCGGGAATCGAACCCCGGACCTCCTATATGGTAGACAGGAGCCCAATCCCATGAGCCATATCTGCTTCCCTACATTACTCTTTTGATGCTTAGTGAGAAGAATAACTTCACTAGTAGCTTTCTACCAAATATGATATTCCCATATAGATTATATAATTCTAAAACTGAAAGTTTTATTTTATTAAAATGAATTATAATGAATAAATATTATACCATGCCATAAAATTCCAGAAGCAAAATATTACTAAGAAAAGAGCACTGTGATTATTGATTAACATTTAAAAATACTTAAGTGAGGGAGCAAGTGTAGCTCAGTGGTCGAGCACCTGCTTATCATGTACAAGGTCCTGGGTTCAATACCTGGTACCTCCTAAAAAAAAAGTAAAAATAAAGTGTACTAGTTGTTTGAGAATTAAATTTTTAATATTATTCTTTAGAGTTGTGGTAGCACATTGTTTTTGGTTTTGTTTTTAACTTTTTAAATGAAATGTTCATTCATAATTCAGAGTGGAGAGAATGGTACAATGAGCCTCCATGTACCAGTTACCCAACTCATCCTTTTAGCAACTCGTGGCTAATCTTGAAACAGTATGTCATTTAATCCCTAAGTATTTCAGTAAAAGTCTCTAAAGATAAGTATCTTTAATAAAACAAGTTGGATGATCTTTAATGACTCTCTTGCTCTTTCTGCTCCTGAAATTCTGTAATTTCAGTGTTAACATTGAATTAGACACCATCCTCAGAATCTATATGTATAAATCACTGCCTTTTCCATTAGTTTTAAAAATCATACATGTTAAATGATTAAAGCAGTAACAGAAATATATTATACAGATCATCCCTCAAAGGTAACTGTTATTAAAGGTTTGGTATATTTCTTCCAACTTGATTTTTTACATATAAGCCGACATAATATTGTTTTGTCTTTTTAAACAAAAATGAAATTATACTCTTTGTACTATGTTGCCACTTGTTTTTTTGTTTTTTTTTTTTAAACGTGAACACCCCCTATTCCTTTGTGATATTCCTAATTTTTCACTATTGTAAAAATAAATTTTTTATGAACTACCTGGCAGGTTTTTCTTTGTGTTCTTTTTGGGATATTTCTATACAATAAATTTATAATATATTAGGTCTATGGTTATGCATACTTTAAAAAGTGTCTTCTAAAGGGTGTATCCTTGCTAACACCATATTATTAACCTTGTTAGTTTGCAGTCCTAGTAAGCTTTTAAAAATATTCTCTCAGAATTTAATATGTATTACATATGATTTATTGTAAAGTTGAGCATCACTTCAAATACTAAACAATATTTATGTGAAATGCCTTTCAATGTCCTTTGTCCATTTTTCTATTGTGATTTTTGTGTGTGTGTAAGAAAGGAAAAAACTATACATACATACACACACATATATATATTATCATGATACATGGCTCTATATATGCACATATTAATCTTCTGTTTCTTTTATATGTTGCAAGTATCTTCTCTATCTTCATTATTTTTTAACCTTGTCTATGGTGTTGTTCACTGTATTAAACTTTTAAGACATTATATAGTAAAACTTTTATGCAAAAAAAAATTTCTTGCTACCTCCCTAACTTGGAAATTTATAAAAATATTACCCATTTTTGCTTCCATTTAAAAAAAAATTAATTTGTGTATGTGATACGATTTATAGGATTAACTTTTTTGCTATATGGATAACCGGTTATTTCAATATCATTTATTGAATTATCCATTTACTTCCACTGATATGAGATGCAACCTTATTCCTTGTATTAAAAAAGGTTAATTATAGCTAAGGCATGTTTGATATAAGCCTTTTCAAAGATTAGTTAGATTTATTTAAGAATACTTAATTTAATTGGTTTGTAAAGTTATGAGTACTATACTTGATTATTTTTCCACCAACAAGGTGTTTTCTATTGGATAAAAGTTATCACCAAGGGTATAAACAATCATTTCTGAATAGTAAGAGAATAATGGAAATGTATTTTTATATAGAATGACTAGAACCACTTAGAGAATTTGCTTACGTTTAAAAGCTCTTTAAGTTTCTTTTGTATTGTCTCTATAGTTGCCCAAGTATCTCAATTTGATTCAAAAAATTAAGAAAACAATAGAAAATTTTGCTTTTATTGTTTATAAATCCAAGCCTCAGACATTGGCAAAGCAATGAAATTTTTTAGTTCTGGATTCATTAATTTAATAAAGACCTATAAATATGATGACTGTGTAATTGCTCAACCTGGGAAACTTCTGAAAGTGAAAGGGGTATGCTATATACATACAAACACATAAACTTATGTATGTGTGTTATATACATGTGTAAATGCTTTGTGTGTATATATATATATATATATATATATATGCATATTATATATTTATATATTCACATAATTTTTTCCTGATAGAGATTCATGGTTTAAAAACTAGATATGTAAGTGATACATTTATGTTTAGGCTATAATCTTTGACTGGGATAACATACTGAGAAGATTTTCATGATAATCAAATATTCCTGCCCCCCCCCCAAGATGGCTTCCTTTTCTGTTTGCTTGTTGTTTGTGATCAGCTTTTGATCGTTGTTTGCGCTTATTGTCTGCTCATTGTTTTTGCTTATTGTCTGCTTGTTGTCTGTCTTGTTTTTTCTTTAGGAGGCACTGGGAACCGAACCTGGGACCTCCCATTTGGGAGGCGGGTGCTCAACTGCTTGAACCACATCTGCTCCCTGCTTGTTTGTTTTTGCTCGTTGTCTGTTCGTTGTTTGTCTTCTTTAGGAGGCACCGGGAACCAAACCTGGGACCTCCCGTGTGGGAGGGAGGCACTCAAGTGCTTGAGCCACATCCTCTCCCGATAACCAAATATTTTTTAAAATTATTTCTGATCAAGATGGCAGAGTGAGATGCATCAGGTGCCTCCTATAGAAGCTTTGAACAACCAGCAAGAACTGGCAGAAACCTCTTTCTTGGAGCTCCAGAAAATAAAGAATTGCAGTATTAGGGTGAGTACTGAATCAAGAAAAAGCCACTTAAAAATGTGGTGACCTGACTAACCCCTCTCCTACTCATCACCAGCTTGGTGCAGAGTGGCCTGCAGAGTGGCCTCACACTCCAATGCAGATCCCTGGTCCTGGTTCCAGAGGAGGCAAAATAATCCTCATGCACATATGAGAACATATATGTCTGGCCCAGTCTGTCCAGTGGTGGCCTGAGGGACTCACTTTTCTAGTTCTTGATCTGCAGATAGAAAGCTGTTCATTGAGCTCTCCACAAACTTGGTGGGGGAGAGCAGTCTTGCTGCCTAGGGTAAGGGATTGCTGGCTGTAGAACATGCAGTGCAGTGCCCAGGACCTTGAGGACACTGTTCTCTAAGGAAGAAGAGACATTCAGAACAATGTAAATGAAATCTTAGGGCCACATGTGCATGTCCAAGATGAAGCATGCATAGAAAGGATTAGGGAGGCCTTTATGCTTTGGCATGGCGCTCTTCTCCAAATTTATTGTATGGATAAGCCCTAATAGAAAGCACAATCTGTAAAGACTGGGAAAAGTGTGGGTTCCCCCCCCCCCTTTTTTGTGTGTGTTAAATCCTGGCATTCAAGGAAAGTTCTGTCAAAACAGTTGCTGGATACAAGCTTAAGGAACAGATGCCTCATAGTTCAAATTCCAGTGATAACACAAATATCAAAATGCCCAGATTTCAATAAAAGATTATAAAGGATACAAAAAAATAGGAAGCAATAGCCCAGGCAAAGGAGAACATTAAAGTATTAGAAATCATCAGTGAAGATCAGACCTGGGACATACCAGACAAAGACTTTTAAAAAATGGTCCTAAATATGTTCAAAGAACCAAAGGAAAAAAATGGACAAAGAACTAAAGGAAATCAGGAAAATGATAGGTCAACACAAATAATATCAATAAAGAGACGGAAATTATAAAAAGGAACCAAACAGAACTGAAGACTACAGCAACAGAAATTAAAAATTCCCTAGAGGGGTTCAACAGCAGATTAGAGCTGGCAGAAGAATGAATCAGAGAACTTGAAGATAAGACAATAGAAATCATTCAGTCTGAGGAGCACAAAGTAAAACGAATGAAGAAAAGTGAATAGATCCTGAGGTACCTGTGGACACCATCAAGGGTACCAACGTATGTATTGTGGGAGTCCCAAAAGGAGAAGAAAGAGAAAGGGGCAGAGAAAATATTCAAAGAAATAATGGCTGAAAATTTACCAGATTTAATGAAAGACATGAATATACACATGCAAGATGCTCAAAAAACTCCGAACAGGATAAACCCAAATAGACCCATGCCATGCGGTGTTATAATCAAATTATTGAATGCCAAAGATAGAATTCTGAAAGCTGCAAGAGAAAAGTAATGTGTCACATTCAAGGGAACCTCAGTAAATGCTGAATTTTCATTAGAAACCATGGAAGCAAGAAGGTAGTGTGAAGACATTTAAAGTGCTGAAAGCAAAAAATTGCCAACCAAGAATTCTGTATCTGGCAAAACTGTCCTTGAAAAACGAGAGTGGAATTTAGATGTTCCCACATAAGTAGAAACTGAAGGACTTGGTCACCATTAAACCAGCCCTACTAGGAATGATAAAAAGTTCTATAGGTTGCAAGGAGTGAACACCAGACAATTGACTGGAGCCACATGAAGAAGTAAAGACTGCCAGTAAAGATATTGACATGAGTAAATATGAATATCAGTAGTATTTTTGATTTGTAACTCCACTTTTTACTTCCTATGGGATCCAAAAGGCAAGTGCATAAAATGTAATGATAAGTCAATGGTTTGGGACTCATTGTATAAATATGTGATTTGTGGTAACTACATAAAGGTGGGGAGTGGAGGGGTACAGGAACATAGTTTATGTATGCTATTGAAGTTGTTAGGTTGGAATCAAAGCAAATGAGATTGTTACAGATTTAGGATGTTAAATTTATGCCCCATGGTAACTGCAAAGAAAATATCAGAGAATATGCAAACTTATAGAGAAAGAGAGTCAGAAAGTAGAATAGAGATTATTAGGGGTTGGGGGCAGGGACAAAGGGGAGTTAATGCAAAAATGAGTGTTGGTTTCTGGATGAAGGGAAAGTTCTGGTAATGGATGGTGGTTGGGTACTGAAACATTGTGAATGTGAATAATCCCATGGAGTGATATGCTTGGGAGGGTTTGGGATGGGACAATATATGTTGTATATATGTTTCCACAACTGAAAAAGAAAGAAACTAAAGAGATAATGACAATCAAACACAATACATGATACTGGATGGGATCTAGGAATGGAGTAGAAAAGACATGAAAGGACATCATTGGTACATAAGAAAATTGGAATAAAAATCATAAGCATTATATCAAAATTAAATTTATTTAACTTGATAACAGCACTTAAGGTGATTACATAAGTGAATATCCTTGTTCATAGGAAATGTACATGGAATTATTATGTGTTCAAAGAGTATAATGTGTGCAACCTGCTCTCTGATGTTTAGAAGTTAGAGAGAGAGAGAGAGGGCAAAGAACAAAGGTGGCAAAATGTTAGAATTGGTGGATTAGGGTATTTGGGGGGATGGAGGGATGTTTGAGTTCTTTGTATGGGGTTTGTATTATTTTTGCAATTGTACTATAAGTTCGAAATTATTTCAAAATAAATTTTTAAAAACTTATTTAATACTAAAATAGGTGAGTAAGGAATCCTGAATATTCTGAGGTTTTCATCATTGTTTTTTGAGAATACTAATTATCCTCCAGTATTCTTCTATTTTAACTTTTTAAAAATAACCCAAGTTTTGGATAAGCACATGAAGGCCTATAAAGAAACTAAAATTAACAGTCTCCTTTGCAGCTAGTTATGGTCATACAACTTTAAGTTCAGTCCAATGGGATGTGAGCTGAAGTGATGTGTGCAGCTTCTAGAGCACATCTTTAAAAGTGTGCTCCATTTTCTCTTTCCCATTCCACATGGACTACATGATATATTGATGGGGAGCTTTGGCCTTATGGATTAGAAAAATAACTCTAGGGAATAACATTGCATCTAGATAGAATGGAAAATCCCCTGAATGATCTCATGAAGCTTACTCCTCTGTATTGACCAACAGCATGAGAGAGTAATAACACTTCTTTTTTAACTTGTATTTGGGGTACTCTCTATTATATTGGCAAAGTTTGTACTAAAATGTAGAGTTATGTAGTGGAGAGCCAGTTAATACTATTCTATGACATATTCTTTATGACTTCATATTTTTAGGAATGGTAAGTTAGCATATTGTCCATGTACTGTACTATGTAATCAGTTCATATTCTTTACTAATGAAGTAGAAAAAAAATTCATGAGTGTTTCCTTTAAGCTCATCCTCTGTGAGGATTGTGGAAAGATGGTGGAGTGGGAACTCAAGGATTAAGTCTCTCCATCAGAATAACTACTAAGTAGGAACTGTCTGAAACAACTATTCTGAAACTCCAGAGTCCAGTAGAACACTATACAGCGTCCAGAGAAGAGTGGGAGGAAGAGACTGGTAATGTATGGTAAAGATTAGTAAATTGCTCTCTCCTTGCAGTGGTTACCAGCACCCATACCCAACTCTCACAGGAGGCAGATGTGGGTTATAGTCCCTGGCTAGTTTTCTGGTGAGAATATTCAAAGATACAATGACAGAGAACTTCCCAAACTTAGCGAAAGATGTAAATATACACATCCAAGAAGCCCAGAGAACACCAGTCAGGATAAACATAAAAAAACACACACACACCCTGTTATATATTGGTCAAACTGTCCAATTCAAAGGACAAGGAGAGAATTCTGAAAGCTACAAGAGAAAAACATGTTATGTACAAGAGACTCCCAATTAGATTGAGTGCCAATTTCTCATCAGAAACCACGAAGGCAAGAAGGCAGTGGGTTGAAATACTTAAAAAGTGCTGAAAGGAAACAACTGCCAACCAAGAATTTTATATCTGGCGAGACTCTTTCAAAAATGAGGGAGAGATTAAGACATTCCCAGATAAAAGCTGAGTGAGTTCATCACCAACAGACCTGCTCTACAAGCAATGCTAAAAGGAGTTCTTCAGATGGGAAGGAAAGGACACAAGACATAAAGAAATAAAGATCTCCGATAAAGGTAACCATTTAGGTAATTATAAATGCCACTGTATCTTTGGTATGTAACTCCACTTCTTCCTATGGGTGCTAAAATGCAAATGCATAAAAAGTGATGATAAATCTATGGTTTTGGGCATACAATGTACAGTGATATAATTGGTAACAAGTACAAAAAAAGGTGGGACAGAGAGGTATAGCAAAAGTTTACGCATATCTATTGAAGTCAAGTTGGTATCAGACTAAATATGATTGTTGTAAACCCATTTATCTAATAATAAATTTAAAAAGTTCATCCTCTGCTTTCCATCACTTCAACGAATTGGAATGCCATATTTGATAACCAATTAATAGGCTTAGTTAATTTTAATGTATCGGTAAAATTATACTTAATACTTACATTTTTGGCATATGTATAATTATAAATATCATGTTTCCTATGTACTTTGAGAAGTGGGTAGTAAGTATGACCTCATAAAATCTTTTTTTTTTTTAGGAGGTACTGGGGATTGAACCCATGGGAAGGAAGTGCTCAACCACTGAGCTACATCTAGTCCCCAATGAGAGTTGTGGGTTTTTTTTTGTTTGTTTGTTTGTTTCTGTTTCTTTTTAGGAGGTACTGGGGAACGAACCTGGGACCTTGTACATGGGAAGCAGGCGTTTAACCATTTTAGTTATATCTGCTCTCCAAATCTCTTATGTTTTAACTTTATTTGAACCTTCTATCACTTCAGTTTCTTCTTTGGATTATTTTCTCAAATGCTGCCTTGTATTCTTAGTTTACTGACATATTATTTAGCTTGGATCAAATATAAGGAGATTTTTGCCAATGGGAGTTGTAACTATATTAGCTAAGGAAGCATATTTTGAAATAGTGATCGTTTTTCAATATACTATTCTATTGTGTCAGAATTTCACAACTTTTCAGGACTCCTTATATCAGTGGATCAAAATACTATATATAGGTATTGAAGATTTTACCCTCTCTTCTATGAATATAGCTATACTAGAGAACTATTTCTGTTAATGCTTAGTAAATAAAGAGCAAAGAAGTGTGTCTATGGCTTTCTTTTCAGTACTAATATCATTCTATCCATAGAAATCCTTTTTCTTCTTCATTAATTTCAGTATTCCATTCTATCCCAAGATCTTGCTTCACAGCAAGCTTTCATACTTCAAGCTCTACGTGTTAGTGTTCAGTCCTCATTCCACATAAACACAACCATTTTGAAAACAAGAACTGATATTAATTACCCCCTTGGCACCAAAAAGTCAGGATTTCCTGATGCGGCACGCTAATGTAAAATGCATTAGTGCAAACGCTGGCACCAAGGGGTAATACTCTCTAAATAAATACAGCAATGTTTTCTTTATTCACGACTCTCAGGCTATTCTGAAAGTCTTTCATCCTCCACACCCCCAAAAAAGCATTTTCAGTTTTAATAAGTTATAACTGGATTTTCATAAGAAGGAATTAGATTTCAAGCTGCAAATCAGTGGCACTTAAACTCTTTTTGGTTCTTTGAAATAAAATCTACCTAAATGTTCTAGTGATTAAATGCCTTTGAATCATAATTTGCAGTAGTCTGTTGAAAGAGAATAACATTTTATGTTTAATCAGTAGTATCACTTAAAGTGTGTATTTCACATTTTAACTGAATAATTTCTTTGGAAATAGAAAGTGAACAAGTAGGTCAGTCACTTATGACCAGAAAGTATGTGTATGGGTTTTTTTTGCTGGTATGTCTGTGTGTGTGTGTATTTATTTAAATATTACATGTGGATTTCTGGTCAAGAAGGCTTTATTTTTTCATGCTTTGATGTGCCATCTCCAAACATATAATAATAATAATAATAGTGAAAATAGGTAAAATTAAAAGAGGTCATACTGGAGTTACCCAGGCTTAAAACAAGCTAAACATCTCTATGGACCAAAAAAAGAAATGAAATAAAAATGTAAACTGGTGAGGCTGAAACCACAGGCCACCTGGGTTCTGAATCTAGAAGGTGCTGGTGGTACTTGAGAAATTGGCTCCTGTGAAGTAAGAGAGACTAAAAGTATTATACAAGATCAGATGCTAGGTTTACTTTTTGAAGCCAAAGGCTGGAATGGGACTCTCCCCACTGTTCCCATTTATAAATGGAAGCTTAAAAAACTTACTGCTGCTGACCATTCCCAGGGAACTTGTTTTGAGGAAGATAGGCCTAATGATGGTGGAAGATACATGTTGTCTTCTTAATCAGGAGCTAAACCAAGCTATTCTGAGGCTTAGTAATTAGATATAATATTCGTAAAATCGTTTTAGGGACGTTCTCAAAGATTTGGTTCTGGGCTTGGTGAAGGCCCAGGGAACAGGTGGAAGTACAGAAGGAAGTATGAAGGGTGGGAAAGAGAAATCAAAATAAATACAAAGACACACACACACACACACAAAACCCTCCCACTTTAAGTCCAAGAACAAAAATTTAATGTTAAACTAATAGAAGGTCAACAAAATCACTTAGCAATACATGCATTCATGCCAGGTAAAATTAATTTTATGGAACAGTCTGACAGATTTTAAAATATGTATGTTTAAGATCCTCAAAAGATAAATACTTCAATAACAAAGATCCTCAAACAGGTCTGAAATTATAAAGCAAAAACATGGAGAAGTGAAACAACAGATCATAGAAAAATCATTTAGAAAAATTTTAAGGCAAAAATATAGTCATTGAAACAAGCTGGGTGGCATAAACTGTAGGCTGGACATAGTTGAACAGGAAATTTATTAATTTGACGATATGAGAAATTGTCCCATACCAGCACACAAAGATACAAAAAAATTTTTTTAAATATGAAGGAATAATTAAGAGAGAAGGAAGCAAATGCAGAGCTTTTAATATTGGAGCTTCAGAAAAAAAAAAAGGAGTGGTGGAAAAGACAATAAATAAAAAAATTAAACTCATGGTGTTTCACAATTAAATCTGTGAGTACTCAGATTGTAAATTCACCCAAAGTCCAAGAAGGCAAATAAAAATGAATATATATATATAGACACATTATTTGGTTCAGGAAAAAAAAATGTTTACCTGAGAGAAAAGACACATATAGCAATAAATAAAATTTAGACAGGAGACTTTTCTGCAACAATTAAAAACAAAGGGGTAGTTAAAAGTTTTCAAAGTACTGAGGGAAAACAAGTCAGTCTAAATATTACACCCAGCTAAACTATAATTCTAAAATGTGGCAAAATAAAAATATTGTCAGGCTTTCAAAGAAAAAGTTTATCATCCATAGAAGATGTACTTCGGGGGAGGGGGGAAAGGTATAGGATGCAAAAAAGCAGATATGACTCACATAGAGGCTACAGAAACTCGTGTGCTGTTCTGCTTTCACTCTTTGTCTTATCAACCCACATAAGCTAGCCTGTTGGAGGAATGTGTGAGATGTGTGGGAAAAAGCAAAGGCCAAAATCAGTAGTCACCCAACCATCCAGCAGCTGACAGCTGATACAAAAGCCTAGCTCAGATGTTTATTGTTGTATGCCACTGTTGTTGTTTTGTTTTTGTGTGTGTGTGGCTATTTGTTATGCAGCATTATTGTAACAATAGATAACTGATAGAATAGCAAGATAATAATGATATGAAGGATGGTAGTAAGGTAAAACATCTAAAGGGCTTTTCATGTACAGTAGAAAGATTGAAAAAAGTTAGACCTTGGAAAAATCTCAGGTAAAATTATGACAGTAATGTTAAAAATAATAAAATAAAAAAAAAACATTTTAAGAGCCATCATTAAAAGAAGACAGACACAATTTGAAAATTTAGAGCCAGAAAAGGAGAGGAGGGGGGAGAGGAAAGGAGGAGATGTTATGTGTTAATTAAGCATATTAATCTAATAGAAGGAATGAATGGAGAAAAAAATATGGTTAAAGAACACCAAAATAATATGATAGAATTATAGGGTGCCTAAGAGTTACCTCCTGAGAGCCTCCTTGTTACTCAAATGTGGCCTCTTTCTAAACTGAACTCAGCATATAAATACATTACCTTGGCCCCAGCGTGGAACATGACTCCCGAGGATGAGCCTTCCTGGCATCAAGGGTTTACTACCAAGCACCAATTGGCAGTGCAACTGGAGAAAGACCTTGACCCAAAGGGGGAAAAGGTAAAGACAAAAGAGTTTATATGGCTAAGAGACTTCAAAGTGAGTTGGGAGGTCATTCCAGAGGTTATGCTTATGCACGTCTCAGCAGGATCTCATTGACTGCCAAAATAAATACTACCTCAAATAGAAGGGCTCCTGAGGGCTCTGGAGACATCCAGACACTATAGTTAGGGCAGATAGCTCAGGAGTTTGGTGCCTTGTCAGTGGGCCCTACTTTGGAATTTATGCTCTCCAGAGTGACAGAGATGGACTCAGTTGTGGTTTCCCTACACATGGCTCTTCTGACCTTTTATTTGAACCTATAATTAGTACTACAGTTGGAATAGGTGTACGTCCAAGAGACTTAAATTAGTGCTGCAGTTGGAATAGGTGTACGTCCAAGAGACTTAAATCTTTGGGCTGTCCATGTACCACCTGGGCCCTGAATCTCAATGGAGTTGCAACACCTACTCTCCAGTTCATTTCACCCAGGACAACTAACAAGGAGATGATGATGGACAACGACCATCCCAAGGAACTGAGAGAGTCTACAACTGCAAGCAAGAGAGTTGCATCCATCTGCCCTATGAAATTGAAGCCCCCTATCAATTAGAGGTGGAGTGGGCATAACCATCCCAGAATCTTCAGGATTGGGGAATGAACTATGGACTAAAGTAGACTTACTGGTATTCTACTATAGACTTATTGTGATTCTAGCAATATAAGAGCTTATATCATTGATGTGGAGGCAGTGGCCACTGGAGGTTCTGAGGGCAGGGAGAGGGAAAAACAGGTGTAATATGGGGGCATTTTCAGGACTTGGGAATTGTCCTGAATGACATTGCAATGACAGATACGGGCCATTATATGCCTTGCCATAACCTACGGAATTGTGTGGGAGAGAGTGTAAACTACAATGTGAACTATAATCCATGCTTTGTGGCAATGCCCCAAAATGTGTTCATCAATTGTAAGGAATGTACCACACTAATGAAGGATGTTGTTAATGTGGGAAAATGTGGGAGGTGTAGGAGCAGGGCATATGGGAATTCCCTCTTTTTTATGTAACATTTATGTAATCTAAGTGTCTTGTAAAAAATAAAAATAAAAAATATATTTTAAAAAAAGAAGAAATGAAGTCATGAAGCATATGACAGCAAGTTGAGTTGAACCCAGTTAAGCTGAGTGAGGCAAGTCAGCCACAAAAGGACAAATATCATATGATTGTGCTATTATGAACTAAATACATTGTGTAAACTCATGGAATTAACAACTAGAATATAACTCACCAGAAAACAGAATGTTAGAGAATGGAAAGCTGAGGTTTAATTTGTGCAGAATTGGTAAAAACATTTTTTGTAAATCTTTGAAAATGAATAGAAATGGTAAAAGCATGTCTTAGTGTTTGTAACTAGTAGTGCTAATATATGCATATGACAGTGGTTGAAAGATAAAGTCCAAGATCATGGATATTACTAGAAGGAAAGCTAATAAATGTAACATGGGACTGAATATCATAGTGAAACCTCATGTGAAATATGAGTTTGGGTAATATTGCATATATAAGACTGTATTTGAAACTGAACAAAGGTTTGTTAATGTTGTAAGATGTAAGTATCAGGCAAAAATGCAACCAAAGCAAACTATGGACAGTAGTGTATAATAATATATTAATAATCTTCCATTAAGGTAAAAACAGGAAATATACTAAGTGAGAGAAATTAGACAAAAGATACTACATATTTTTTGACTCCATCCATACAAAATATATGTACAAATAAATTAGAAACAGAATAACAACTATGTACAGCAGAGGAAGGATAGAGAGATTGAGAAGTTATTATTAAGGGGTAGAATGTTTTTGTTCATTTGTTTTTTGTTTATTATTATTGAAATAATGAAAATGCTCTAATATTGAATGAAGTGATAAATGCACAACTGTGTATACCAAATGCCATTGATTGTACATTTGGATGGACTGCATGATTTATGAATATGTTTCAATAAAATTGATTTTAAAAAAAGACATCTGTAGTCACAATAAATGTAAACAGATTAAACTCACTTATTAGACAGATTAGGGGGGAACCCAGCCACATACTGCTTATTAAAATATTATTAAGATCTGGCAATCCCACTTCTAGGAATATACTGAAAAGAATTGTAAGTAGGAATTCAAACAGATATTTGCACATCGTTATTCGTAGCAGCCTTATCACAAATGCCAAAAGATGGAAGCATTCCAAGTGTCTTATCATCCAATGAATGGATAAACAAAAGGTGGATTATATACACATTAGAATATTATTTAGCCATGAAAAGGAACGAAGTTCTGATAGATGCAACAACATGGATGAACCTTGAAGGCATCATGTTGAGTGAAATATGCCAGACACAAAAGAACAGATATTGTATGATCTCACTGATAGGAAATAATTAGAATAAGCAAACTTATAGAGTCAGAATCTAGAATATAGTTTACCAGGGGACAAGGTAGGGGTAGGGAATAGAGAGTTAAGGCTTAAAATGTAGAGTGTCTATTTGGGATGATGGAAGAGTTTGGTAATTACAACATTGATGTGGAGCCACTGGCCACTGGAGGCTCTGGGGGCAGGGAAGGGGAAAAACAGTTGTAATATAGGGGCTTTTTCGGGACTTGGGAATAGTCCTGAATGACATTGCAACGACAGATAAAAGCCATTTTATATCATCCCATAACATGCAGAATAGTGTGGGAGAGAGTGTAGACTACAGTGTGAACCATGGTCCATGCTCAGTGGCAATGCCCCAGGATGCATTTATCAATTGCAATGAATGTGCCACACTAATGAAGGATGTTGTTTATGTGGAATGGTGTGGGAGGTGGGGAATGGGGCATGTGGGAATCCCTATATTTTTTTGTGTAACATTTATGTAATCTATCTTTTTAAAAAATTATTTTTAAAAAAATTGATAAATGCAATTTTTTTAAAAAAGTGAAAATAAATTCAACTGAGGAATTTAGATGAAGTAACCAATATTATATGTAGATAATATAAAATATAAGCAAGGATTTGAAGGATATAATAAAGATAAAGGCATAAATTAGTGTAATAGAACAAAAAAAGTAGAGGATCACCAAAAAGAACCAAAAAATGAAATGAAACCTATAAATTGATCAAGAAAAAAATGTTAAAACCCAAGTAAGAAATTGTAGGAAGAGAAAGAGGAGAATGGCTAAAAATATACTATATATTCCAAATATTTACTAAGAGTATAGCATTAAAGGTTGCATGGCAATTTGTATCCTGATTACAAACTTCTTACCTTTGACATTAATATAACAAAATATAAATAGGTGTGACCTATGATTTGTTCTCTGGCCCTTTTGGAAGCCAGCAAGCACTAAATTATTTAATCATCTGTAGCTCATTTATGAATTTTCTCATTGCCCAAAGGGACTGTCAACAACCAAAGGTAAGGACTTTGTTTTGTCTATTTCTGGTCACTCAATGCCTTCAATAATGTCTGATATTTAATGGAAGTTCCATAAATATTGGTTGAAAGAATAACAGAGATATTGGTTATTAATTAGGATGTACACAGATATTTAGGATTCAATATCGAAAATGAAGTAATAAAATATGACTTAGAGGTTAAAGTCCAGGACTTAATACTGGTCCATGATACCTTATCCATAATTACAAAATCCAGATCCGACCTGACGTCATCTGTCTGCAAAACTTGGCTCGACATGTGGTAAGGTTATTTATAGTCTCTAATTATCTGACTCAGGTGCCACTGGAGGTGCCATATAATATACTGCATATGTACACATCTGGCACCAGGAAATTTGGATAAGGGAGTGTGAGCCTGTATAAACGTTTATGTTTAAGCTGCATAATGTAAGGACACATTTCATTCTGAGTAGGCCAGGATTAGTTGCCTGGTCATACTGATGATTCTTAATAAATTATAGAATTGCAATCATTTTATGTTTATAAAATGGTAAACATTGCTAACTTTGTCCTATTTTCCCTTGTTAATGAAAAAAAGTCTCTTTGGGGAATATATTTTTATGAGGATGCATGGGAGAATGATGACATTGATGACGTTTCTCTCTTTGGTCTCTCTTAACCTCTGCTCTGTGCCCTGAGGTAAGCCATTAGGATCCTATAACTCTCTAGGAAAACATGTGCTATTCCACTGTTTCACCAATATAGCCAACTATATGATAATTTTAATAATGATCTTACCATCATGAACTTCCTTCTGTCTCTCCTCATCTCCGAAGCCTTGGCTACATGCCAGTTCTACCTCAGCAGCGCACGTTCTAGTTCCCAGTGTTTCTTCCTTTTTCTATATTGCCCTCCCCAAACATTCTTTTATATTCCAAATGGCCTTCCTTACTGCATAATATTCACTCAACCATGTTCAGTCAAGCCTCCTTTGTCTTAAACCTGTTTCCTGTTAACATTTTATGGCTTCTAAGAATTTCCAAGTCCTTCTAGTAAATAGGCTTACATTCAGGGTGATAGGCTTCTGGCCTGGCATGTGTAGTAATAATTCCTCCTCTTTATGCAAAATAGATAGCAAGAGCTCCTTGGTAAGCATGTGAGGGATCTGTACACTCCTATTTGGACTAATGCATCAATAAGGCTGCAGTGGAGAAAGGAAGATGTATGAAAATTCAGACAGAAAAGGCTAAATCCTACGGGGTCACTTAGTATTTGGAAATGCAGATCAAAAAACTATCTTCAGTAAGAAATGCTGCTTTCTAGCTTGAATTTAAATATGCTGTATTTTATCTAAGACCCATTTAGTTCTTTTTTTAATATTTCTGAAATTGGGATTTTTCCTTTCTTGATAATATATAAAATAATGATGTCTTACTTTGACAATCAATGGTGCTTTTGGTGAGAGGAATTATAATATATGTTAATTTTAAAAGTGTACAGCATATTTTCATCTCATTCATTTTCTTAATAGACTAAAGTTTCTGGGAAGCGGGTGTGGCTCCGTGGGTGGAGCCCCCGTTTACCATGTGGGAGGCCCGGGTTCG
>JAQZBX010037213.1:0-23882 GCA_029593785.1 Cabassous unicinctus | reverse complement strand
TAAACGGGAAAAAGAGATCTGGGAGCCAGGGCTCCTGGGATTTTTTTCCCTTATGAGATGAGGTGTCTGGCATTTTGTCAGCCATACAGACGCAGGTATGCTCTTGCATGTCTTTACAGCCTCTCTCTGTCCCACCAGCTGCTCTCAAAGATGTCCCTACTTTACATCCTAGGAATGCAGCTGGGCCAAGGCTTCATTGAAAACCCTAGTTCCCTGGATTGAGCTCTGTATTAGTCAGCCAAGGGGTTCTGATGCAAAATACCAGAAATCAGTTGGCTTTTATAAAGTGTATTTATTTGGGGTAGAAGCTTACAGTCACAAGGCCCTAAAGAGTCCAAGTCAAGGTACCATAAGAGGTGCTTTCTCACCCAGAGTCTGTTGCCATGTGTTGATGCAAGATGGCAGGTGATGTCTGCAAGGGTTCAGTCTTCCTCTCCCTCTTAAGTCTCCGTGGTCCCAGCTTCTTCCAATCTCAGCCGCAGGCTGGAACAAGTCTTGTCTCTCTCCTGGGGCTCGTTTCTCTACAGGTTCAGCTGCTCTGCTTTCTCCACCAGGCCAGCTGTAGACTATCAGGCTCATCTCTCTTCCCCAGGCCTCTGCTGTGTCTAATGGAGCCTTCTCTCTTTCCTCACGCATCTGCTTCTCTGTGTGCTTACTTCTCTGGTTCCAGGATCAAAACTCTAACTTTGTCCTCTGTCATGCTGTTTTCTCTGTGAGTCCCCGCCTCCTTGGTTCTACTGACGTGGCCCAATCAAAACCTTAATCATTATTTAATCAAGTAAAAGTGAAACCTCTGAATCCAATCCAATCTAACACGCCTAGAGGAACAGACCTGTTCACAATCATAATCCAATGTCTATTTCTGGAATTCATAAACAATATCAAACTGCTACAAGCTCTGAGAGTCATTAGGCATTATGAGCCAGACTTGGTCTTTGGCAAGAAGGTTGTTGATGGAGCTCTTTGAAAAGTCTGATGCTCTCTCCTCTGCCCTGCAAACCCAAGGTTCGTAGTGGATGGTATCCTCCCTGCAGAGTTCTGGCCCTTTGGTGTGATGAGGGGAAGGGTGTTGATCTCAGACTCTGCTTATCATTCTCTCAAGGCTCAATGCAGAGAAAGAGTTTTGACTTGTGTGGTATCACACAAGACAGTGTGACACCATCCAGGAAGCAGACTCTCGTGGCAGCTTCCAGTTCTGTTGTGGATGACAACCTTTGGACAACCTTGGTTGTCCTGCAGTGAGTTAGGAGACAAGCTGAGTCATCAGCCCTAACTTCAGAGCCAAGCTCTCCTGTGCCATGTAATTTAGTCTAGGACCTCTTCTATGTCTTGTCTAGTGCTTGAAGTACCACCCTCAACAACAAAATCATGTTGTTTACCATCTTAAGAAGTTTAGGTAAAGCTGTTAGCCTAATGAGTCAAAAGAGTTTTCTATCTGCCTCATTTAAGTTCATATAGATCAGTGAGTTAAAGGTTAAAAATTCATTCCATTAAAAAAAATAAGGAAATACAAGCGAGTACCTATCTATCACATCTCTGGAGTGGGGAGGACTTTCTAAGCTTTAACATAATGAGCAAAATCACAAAGGAAATGAAGGTTGGACTGGTACATGAGAAATTAAAGTATGTGTGCTAAAACAAAATTAAAAGAAAAACAACACAGTAGAGAAATTATTGAAAATAAATATTACAAAGAGTTTACTATCTGACATATGGTTTCTAAAAATCAAGAAAATGCTAATGAAACTAACAGAAAAATTGACCCAAAACATGAAAGGTATTTCACAAAGGAAGATAATCAACTGTTCAATTCTATTACCTAAGGAATGTGAATTAAAACAATGAGATACCATTTTTTTCATCTAGCAAGTGAGGTTAATTTTTTAAGTGAAATAATCAAATAATGACAAAACAATAATCATAATGTCTTGTCTTTAAAGTATATGTAAAATTTAAATGTGAGAAAACAATAACATTTTGTTGTCTAGGAGCTGAAATTTTTAAATTAGAAAACAATTGTACGGTGGAGTAAATTAACAATGTCTTCTCATTGTTAGGGAAGAGGTAACAGTATTAATTTAAATTAGACTGTAATAAGTCAAAGATGCAAGTTATAATCTCTAGGGTAATCAATGAAAGAACAGTAAAATAATTTACTAAGTCACAGTTTAATGCATAATGATAACAATTGTGCATTAAACAAAAAAATAGATTTAAAGTTTTCAAAAATCCTTGTAATGTTGACATAATAATAGCAATACTAAATTATATAAATAAAAAAATTCAGCCTGTAGTCTCTAAGGTAGTCTCTAAGGTAACCCACTAAATGAATATATTTTTAAAAGTATAATTAACAAGCTAATAGCATATTTGATTAATTCAAAGGAAGGTTAAAAAAGAAAAAAGAAAAAGGGACTTAGAGTAAGTGGGAGAAATAGGAAACAAATAGCAAGATAGTAAACTTACATATCAAATGTAAATGGACTGAACACTAGAATGAAAAGACAAAGATCATCAAATGGAGAAAAAAGTAACTATAAGCTGTTTAAAAGAGAAGTATCTTAAGTATAAAGATAGATTAAGCTTGAAAGTAAAAGGATGAAATAATAAATGTCATGAAAACACTAAGCAAGAGGAAATGGTATAAGTTATATTAACATTAGACAAAGTAAACTTTAAGGTAAGAAGTATTACTAGAGATAGAGAGGGATATTTTATAATGATTAAAGATTTACTCCACAAGGAAGATATAACAATTCTTAAATTTTTATGTGATTAACTAGCTTCAACATTTACAAAGCAAAGATTGACAAAAGTAAAAGGATAAATATTCAGACACACAATTATTTAGTGGGAGGTTTTTTTTTTATTTTTTTGAAGGAGGTACCGGAGATTGTACCTTGGACCTCATACATGGAAAGCAAGCTCTCAACCACTGAGCTACATCCACTCCCCTATAGTGGGAGTTTTAACACACCTCCCTCAGTTAACTAATAGAATGTGCAGACAAAAGCTCAGTAAGGAAAAACAAGATTTGAACAACTCAATTAACAAACCAAATTTTTTGACATATAAAGTATACCACATGCAACCACAAGAGAATATACAGCTTTTTCAAGTACACATGGGATATTTCTCAAAATTGACCATATGCTGGCTATAAAAGAAGCTTCAATAAATTTCAAAGGATTTAAATCATTCAGAGCATGTTTTCTGGCCATGATGGAATTAAGCTAGCAATTAATAATTTAAAAACTAGAAAATTTCCAAATACTTGGAAAGAAATCACAGCAGAAACTATAAAATAAGTTTAACTAAATGACACTAAACATACAGTATATCAAAACCTGTGGGATGCAGTTAAAGGTATGCTTAGAGGAAAATGTATAGCTTTAAATTCAAATATTTAAAAAGAAGAAAGGCTGAAAAACAATAACCTAGATACAATTTCAATACGTTAGAAAAAAACAAGTTAAGCTCACAGAGACTCTAGAGCAGAAATTAATGAATTGGAAAACAAATGTAAATGAAGAAAATCAATAAAGTCAAAAGTTGGTTTTTTGATAAACTCCTGAATGAGTTTTCCTTCTTTTTAAACTTTTGGACCCTCAAGTCCTGGTTCTCTTTGTAGCTTCAGCTACCTTCATATGTACACATATGAATATATTCAGCTTGTCTAGTTGTTCTTGGTGGGAGGCCTGATTTATTACATGCTAGTCCATCATAGTCAGAAGTCTCTCATATGTTCCCCCGCCCCAGATGGCTCCCTCGTCTGTTTGCTCATTGTTTGTGCTCATTGTTTGTGTTCCTTGCCTGCTTGTTGTTTTCGCACATCTGCTTGCTGTTTTTTGTTTGTTTGTTTGTTTGTTTTGTTCATTGTCTGCTTGTTGCCTGTTTGGTTTTTGTTTGTTTTTCTTTAGGAGACACTGGGAACCAAACCCAGGACCTCTGATGTGGGAGGTGGGTGCTCAACTTGAGCCACATCTGCACCCCTCTCATATGTTTTTCATGTGTATCATTTTGTATGGATGTATTCCTGTAGAGGGTTATGTATTCTATGCATGTATTTTAAATTTATATTCATGGTGTTAGGTTAAATCACATTGTTTCTTCCTTTTTCTCTCAACACAGGCACCACAGCTTTAAGTACATGTAAATTATGCTTTGCACTGCCATGGCTCAACATATGTTTCCAACATATTCCAGTCTCCCAGTAATGGACACCCCAATGGCCTCTAACTTCCTACCACCACAAACAGTATCAAAATGAACATTCTCAAGCACGTCCCCTTATAGATCAGTCTGATCATTTCTTTGTATTCTATACCCAGAGCAGAATTGCTGGTCATTTGTCCCAGAATTTGTGAGTCAAATGATTAATAAATTTAACCAATTAGCAAGTACCATATTACTCTCCAGAATAGTTTTATCTGTATACTTATTTTCCAGTATCATACACATGTGAGTATTTAGAATGTCCCATATAGCAGAATATATACGGGAGCAATGTTAATTACTGTGGTCTCACCCTGACATCTGGTTCCTCCTCTGGCTTCCTTAGTTTTACCACCTGAATTGGTCCCTGCAAACCACAGCTGATTGGAGCAGGGTGAACATCTAATCTCTGCTGAGCCAATCCAATTCTTTCTCCCAAGAACTTGGAATGAGGACACTGAAAGAGACAGTTATTAGATGGTGGGCACTTGTTAAAAGTTCATATAAAATAAAAATTGGACTGGTTCAATGACCTTTAGCAATTTTCACACTGATACTTAAGCAGGGAGAATCAGTTAAGAGAGAGAATCATAAGAATGGAGTAGACATGTGGCTCCATTACAGTCGGAAGGAGCAATTTATCTCTGATTCTCTGGACCTGGTACTTGTTGGCCTGGCTGAATTTTGTTTCCCAACCTTGGATGTTGTTGCAGTTGGGCAGTTTGATGCAATTATGAATTCCAAAAATATAATTGGATCATGCTTGTAAACTGATCTGTTAATCTGGGCATGATTGAGTTATGATTGGGGCATTGACTGGGTCACGTCAGTAGGGTGTTGAGCCCCATCCCTTGGTGGATGGGGAATCAAATATAAAAGGCATGGCAAGAATAGAGTTGAAGCAGTTTTTGAGAAGCAGTTTTGATGTTGGAGAAAAGGCCCCAGGAGAAGAGAAGTGAGCCGTTCGCCTGATAGTCTACAGCTGACCTTGTGGAGGAACCAGAAGAGCTAAGCCCGGAGAGAAACGCAGCCCCGGGAAGAGAGGAACACAAGAAGCCTGAACCCTGGCAAATGTTGGCAGTTGTCCTGCTCCAACACGTGGCAATGAACTTTGGTGAGAAGAAACTTACGCTTTATGGCCTGGTGTCTGTGGACTTCTACCCCAAATAAATACCCTTTGTAAAGACCAACTCATTTTTGGTATTTCACATTAGCACCCCTTTGGCTGACTAATACAGATGTCTAGAAGATGAGTTCCCTGTTGTATCTTATTTAAAAAACCTGACTTTACCTATAGCAGTTCAAATAGGATAAGTTTCTAGCAACAAAATAGCTCCTAAGAAAATATATAACCTATTTTTATATATTTTCAAATACCATGCTCAAACAAAATACCATGACATGGGTTAGGATAAACAATGGGTATTTAATTTGCTCATGGTTTTGAGGCTAATCAAGGTGTCATCAAGGCAATGCTTTCTTCCTGAAGACTGGAGTTCTGGAGCTGGCTGCTGGTCATCCTTGGTCCTTAGCGTGTCACATGGCAAGGCACATGACAGCATCTCCTCATCTCTCCTTTCTCTTCCAGGTTCCTTTGATGTTCAGCTTCTCACTTCCTGTGACTTGCTCTCTCCCTGTTTGAATTTCATTCCATTTATAAAGGACTCCAATAATAAGATTAAGACCTATCCAGATTGAGGTGGGCCACACCTTAGCTGAAGTAACCTCATCAAAAAAGTCCTACTTACAATGGATTCACACTCACAGGAATGGATTAAAGTTAAGAACATGTTCTCCTGGGGGGTACATATAGCTCCAAACCATCACAACCTAGTTTCCTGTCTTAATAGAGCCCACAAACCACACTGTAACCCCGGGGTTGGCAGTTACAGCCCAGAGGCCAAATCCAGGTACAGCCTCAGATCCTTATTTAAAGGTATTATAAATATCTTTAAATAAGTTATTTATTTAAATGATATTCAAGGATATCATTTATCACTATTTCAAGTTTATGATGGGGTGTTAATTTTAAGGGTGCAAAACAATAAGTAAATGGATAGCATTTGGGTTAAAAACAAACAAGCAAAACAACAGCTGTGTTTGCAAAGGGTAAAAATCTGCAAGAAGATACACCAAATCCTGGCAGTGGTTATGTTAAGATAGGGGTATGTTTGATTTTTTAAAAAAATTTTCTCTGTATTCCAAATTATTTGTGATGTGGCACATTTAATAATGGAATAAATTATTTTATAATAAGGCATAAAATGGGGAATTTATTGTCCGGTAGTAAAAACAATGATATTGTGACCTTCTTACAAAAGCTATAAAGGTAGTACTTAGCCTCTTGTTCCAAATCTCTAGCTCAATTTCTTGCCAGGATTCTCAATACACAGTAGCAGGGTCAACTCTTAATCAACTCTCAATCACTGTAGCAAGGAGCTGGGAAGGCGTGGGCTCGCAGCAATCATCTCTCCATAAGAAAAACCACCCTTCAACACATCTTAGGGCTAAGGATGAGTCATTCAAAACTATGCTTGCTGATGGGGATTTACAGAAAGTTGGACAGTAAATAGCGGAAACAGAGATACATCAGAGCCCACTGGAATGAAAGGCCAATTTTTGTCTATGGGATTTTAAAATGTTTCCTTCTTTTAGGTTAATTAATTCTAAAGTAAGAGTTCTTTTGCAAATTGCAAAAGACAAGAAAGCTCACATTTATTGTTGTTTCAGAATAAACAGGAGGAGGAAAGTAATATCTGAGTTAACTGCATGGTTTTTGTGTTTAACCTGTTTATCTTTATTTCCTGTGTGCATTCATCTCCTAATGCTGCTGTAACAAATCCCCACAAACTTGTGGCTTCAAAGATGCAAATTTATTGTCTGACGGTTCTACATCACCTTTTCTCCCTTTTCTTGCATCTTCACCTTGCCTTCTTCTCCCACTCTGACCCACTTGCTTCCATTATAAGGACCTTTATGATTACCCTGGGCCCACCCAGATAATCCAAAATAATCTCTCTGTCTCAAGATCCTTAATCACATCTGCAAAATCCCTTTTGCCATAGAAGGTGACTCTCGCAGCTTCCGGGCACTAAGACCATGGACAGCCTTGGGGAGCATCATTCATCACACCACAGTGCATTCCAAAATTCTCTAGTCGGTTAAAATGAACAGAACAGATATTTTAAAAACAGCTGGAAAGCAAATGTTTTTGTTTCTGTTAATAAAAGTATCTTAATATCTATGACAATTATACCATAATGTAGAAAAATAGTGCCTAAATTAAGGAGGACTCATCTTTTAAGAGCTTCATCATGTTTTCTTTCCGAGATGAAAATTTAAAATAAAATCAGCATTTGTCTCATAGTTGTGAAGGCCAAGAACTTTTCTTTAATGATAAAAATATGTATTTTCAAATGAAAATATTGATTAAATTGAGTCATCTGAACTTGATTGCTAATGTGGATGTATTTTAATCTTGGGACTCAGAATTAACCATCACTTACATCCTGCATGCATTTCTTTTAACTAGGGTGATGCATAACAGATTCTAATAAGCATCCTTTGGATTAGTCTTAAAAGGAACTGCAAGTTATTAAGAACAACAGTAACACAAGAATACCTCTTCAGCTTAGAGCACTGCTGCCTCAGCCCTTACCTATCCGGGGCCCAGTTAAGAACAAGGAAGTGAGCAGAAAAAGGCCCTGAGCATCCAAAGCAGGAGGCACTATAGACCTTCACTTCCCTTCCTGGACTCCATTCACAGGAGAGTTCATCATTTCCTCGTAGAGAGCCACATTGCTTTTACTTTAGCCGTCTTTCTAGTAAACCAGACTATCTGGCTTTCCAAGTCATAAGAAAAATATCGTTAGAAGCTGGGCAGTGAGGGTGGTGTCATTCACCGCAGGTGGACACAACGCAAGCAGCAAGAGTGAGAGCTGCCAGGTGAGGAACAAGCAGCCACCCCAATGTGCACACAGACATACACAGACACACTTGCTGAGACTGGATTTTAGGAGATAAAAAAAATACCCCAGGCCTCTCCAGAGACATTTGAACAACATTGACATAATGGTTTTTCAAAAATATAGCCTTGAGTCATTTAGAAAAGGACAAATGATGCTTGATCAACTATCCTTAAGAAAACGGAAATACATGGATTATTTTAGAAAATGTTCCATAAAAACTAAGAAAGTTTGTCCCCCCAATTTGCTTCAAAAGATAAAGCCTCCATCCAGAAAACTTGACTCCGCAAATGACTTATTGTCCAGTTTCCAGATAGCTATTTTTTTGTACATTAAATTGTCATTAATCTGCACTATCCTGATTCAGAATTTTTGATAAATCTATCCCAATTGGAAAGATGAAAAATTTGTATTTGTAAAACCTACAAAGAAAGTATTTGTCAAGTAAATTAATAACAGAAATAAGACTTGAGAGCAATAATTTAATCTGCTTATCAAAAATATATAATTAAAGCCTTCGGAAATGTTTCTGTTCATAGAAGTTACTCAATTCAAATGTATATTTTCTGTTCATTGCTCAATATGGAAACAGTTCAGTACAGTTTACGTTTCAATGTATATACCTGAATATAGTTTTAAAATCCATCTCTGATGCAGGAGGAAGAGGCTGATAAACTACGGCAAAGAATAGTAAATTGCTCTCTCTGTGCAGGGGCATATATACCCCTCTCTCAAGGCAGGCCGCTTGGGATCCAGTTCCTGCCTAGCTCGCTGGTGACAGAAAGGGAAATAAAAATCCTCTTCCCCAACAACAGGGTTGGGCATGGCTGATCACTGCTTTGATTAGTGAACCCAGATCACTGGGGGCCTGACTCTGTGGACAACAATTGTTTCAACCCACCTTGGACAAAGGCAGAGGCAGATTTAAAGACACAATGCTTTCCCAGGGCTGCAGGGGAAAGGTTGCTGAAAGGCTACATCAGAGAAGATTTTGATGCCCTTCCTGTTCCCCCACCCCACCCCAGGGAACTTTGGAGCTGCTCTGTGCCCCCTTCGTGGGTCCCTGGCCCTGTTTTGGCTGGGAAGGACTGACTTGGGATAGTCCCCTCTAGTGTGCCCTCCTCCCAGAATTTGACCTCTAGGAAAAAGCAGTTAAAGACAATGAAAGGAGTATAAAAAACTATAGAGGCATACAGTCTGGGACAAAGGCCTGCCAGCTTCAAACAGGTGAGGGAGTCTGTCTCCTGGGAAACAGAGGGGCAACCAAACTCCTGTAAATAAGAGAACTACAAAACAGGTAACAAGCAAAAAGCCTAGGACAAGACAGAGGCCCAGAAAGACAGGGAAAACCCTGAACACTGCAGTTGCTTTGGGCAGACTTCCCTGAAAGGAGGGCTGAAGCTCAAGAAAATCTCTGTCTTATCACCAGCTGGTTACAAAATCAAGAAAGCAAATCCCAGGATTAACATATAAAAATATTAAAATGTACAATGTGCAACAAAAAAGTACAAGACAAACTAAGAAACAGGAAATGATGGCCCACCCAAAGAAAGAGGATAAAAATACAGAAAACACCAATGAAGAAAATGAGAATGTAGACATATTGAACAAAGTCCTTTAAAAAAATAATCTTAATAATGCTCAAGGAGATGAAGGAAAGTACAGAGAAAGAACTAAGCAATATCAGGAAAACAATTAATGAGCAATATGAGAGTCTAAGAAAGAACTAGAAGTTATAAAAAGGAACCAAACAGACCTACTGGAGTTGAAGACCACAATAACTGAAATGAAAAATGCCCAGGAGGGTTTCAAGAGCAGAATGGAGGTGGCAGAAGAAAGAATCAGTGAACTTGAAGTCAAGACACTTGAAATGAGTAAGGTAGAGGAAAGAAAGAAAAAAGAAATATTACAAAGTGAAAATAGCCTAAGACAGCTATGGTAAACCATCAAACACACCAATACACATTATGGAAGTCCCAGAAGGAGAAGAGAGAAAAGGGCAGAAGAAGCAGTCAAAGAAATAATGATGTGAAAATACACCTCCAAGAAGCCCAGAGAACATCTAACAGGATAAATATGGAAGAAAAAAAAATACACCTGTCATATAGTGATTGCAATACTGAATGTAAAGGACAAAAAGTGAGTTCTGAGAGCTGTAAGAGAAAAACAATGTGCTATGTACAAGGGAGTCCCAGAGTGCTAATTTCTCATCAGAAACCATGGAGGCAAGAAGGCAATGGGTTGAAATACTTAATGTGCTGAAAGAAAACAACTGACAAGCAAGAATTTTATGTCTGGTGAGACTCAATTTCAAAAATGAGGGGGAAATTAAGACATTCTTAGATAAACAAAAGCTGAGGGAGTTCATCACCAATAGCCTACACTACAAGCAAAGTTAAAGGGATTTCTTCATATTGAAAGCAAAGGACACTAGACAGTGGTTCAAAGCAGCATAAAGAAATAAAGACCTCTGGTAAAGGTAACCATTTAGGTAATTATAAATGCCAGTATTATTGTGTTGCATTGTTTGGTATGCAACTCTGCTTCTTACTTCATACAGGTGCTAAAATTCAAATGCATAAAAATTAATGATAAACCTATGTTTTTGGACAGGCATATATGTCAATGGGATAGAACTGAGAGCTCAGAAATCAACCCTAACATTTATGGACACTTGATTTTTGACAAAGTGGCAAAGACCATTCAGTTGGGAAAGAATATTTTCTTCAACAAATGGAACTGGGAAAACTGGATCTTCATTTGAGAAAAAGGAAAAAAAGAAGGAAGACTCCTACTCACACTATATACAAAAATCAACTCAAAGTGGATCCAAGACCTAAATGTAAGAGCCAGAACTATGAAACTCCTAGAGAAAATATAGAGAAGCATCTTGTATTAGGCAATGATATCTTAGACTCTATGCCCAAAGCACAAGAAACAAAAGAAAAAATAAATAATGGGACCTCATCAAAAATAGAAACTTTTGATCCTCAGAGGACTTTATCATGAAAGTAAAAACGACAACCTACACAAGAGGAGAAAATATTTGGAAACCACATATCTAATAAGATTCATATCCAGTATATAAAAAAAAAAAACCTTCAACTTAACAACAAAAAGACAAATGACCCAATTTTAAAATGGGCAAAAGACTTGAACAGACATCTCTCCAAAGAAGATATACAAATGGCCAGAAAGAACAGGAAAAGATGATCAACATCATTAGCTATTAGGGAAATGTAAATCAAAACCACAATGAAGGAGCCGATGAAGCTCAGTGGTTTCAGCACCAGCTTCCCACATAAGAAGTCCTGGGTTCAATTCCCAGCCTCCAGTACCTAAAACAAACAAACAAACAAACAAACAAACACAAAAAACCCACAATGAGATATACTTCACACCCATTATAATGGTTGCCATTTAAAAAAAAAAAACAAAAATAACAAGTGTTAGAGAGCATGTGGAGAAACAGGAACACTCATTCATTGCTGGTGGCAATGTAAAATGATGCAGCCACTGTGGAAGACAGTTTGGCTGTTCCCCAGAAAGCTAAGTATAGAACTACCACATGACCTGGCAATCCTGTTACTAAGTATATACCTAAAAGAACTGAAAGCAGGGATTCAAATAAATATTTGCACACCGATGTTTATAGCAGCATTATTCACAATTGCCAAAAGATGGAAGCAACCCGAGTGTTCATTAATGAATGAATGGATAAATAAAATGTGGTATATAGATACAATGGAATATTATTCAGCCATAAAAAGGAATGAAGCCCTGGTACATGGATGAACCTTGAAGACATCATGTTGAGTGAAATAAGCCAGAAACAAAATTTCAAAATTTCAAATATTGGTTTGAAACAATTAGAATAAGCAAACTCATATAGCCAAAATCTAGAATATAGGTTACAAGGGGACAGGGTGGAGATAGGGAATGGGAAGTTAAGGCTTAAAATGTACAGAGTTCCTATTTGTAATGACATAAATATTTTGGTAATAGTTGGTGTGACAGTAGTACAACATTGTGAGCACATATAACAGCACTGAATTATATATCTGAATATGATTAAAAGGGAAAATGTTAGATTGTATATATGGTAACAGAATAAAAATTAAAAAAAAAAAAAATCCATGGAGCTACACTACACAATGGACTCTAAGTTAAACCGTGGACTTTAATTAATAGGCAATTATAAAGATCTGCTGTCATCAATTGCAACACATGTTCCACACCAATGCAAGCTGTTGGTGGTGGGGTGGTATATGGAAATCCTACATTTTATGCATGATTGTTCTGTAAGCCCACAACTTCTCTAATAAAGAAAAAAAATTGTAAAAGGAAAAAAGCATTTCTTTAAACATATTTAAAATTCAGCCTGACAACCTTAGCTTGTCCAAATTAATGAGAACTAATTTTTGGTTTCCCCATGCATTATATTTTAATTAAACCAGTAATGATTAATTAGTTCAATAACTATTAAAGCAAAAATGAAAGGATTTTTAAAGACACAATCACCATTTACGAACACAATTCAAAATGTAAATTATGCATAAAAGGATTGTTTGTCAAACTGAAAAAATCAAACATCATTTTAAATTGAGAAATATACTCTAACATACTCAACACCTAGCAAAACTTACAAAAGTTTCACAAATTTTGCCAATTATCTTAATTTCTCTTCTATAGTCTTACTTAAAACAGTGAAATAACAATTTTCATATTCTGTAAAATGCAATAATCATAAAATTGAACTTGAAGACATGAGAAATTTGAACGTGTCTTGTGGGATAAGCAGAGGCCTTGGAAACACATCTCCTGAGAAATGTACCTGGAAGTTTAGGTTTAGTATTTATCATTTTTCAATTTAGAGCTGGTTTAGCATTTTGATACTTCATGTTCAAAGGAGTGTATAAACAGCGTTTGTATCTCACTATACCATCTATTTAGGAAAAAAAATTAAATCAGCCAAACAATCATTTTGATTCCTCTAGCCACCGAATTTGTCCACCTAACAGTTTCTAACTAGATAGTAATTGGTTAATTATTTTGATTTTTAAACAATGGGTTGTTTATGTGTTGGTTTAAAAAACAAAAAGCTTTCATGAATTACTGTTATACCTGGTAATGGGGGTAGATTATTCTGAGTGAAGCAAGAAGGGTCATGAGTTGATAACTGTCAACACTAGAAAACATCTACATGTGGTTCACATGGTTCAGTCCTGGTCCAAGAGCCCAGGCCTGATGGACTCTCCCATTAGAACCTGGACCAGTGTCCTCTGAATGCTGGTGACTGGGAGTCCCCTGCCCACAGCCTCTAGGTGGTCCCTGGGCAACTTCTGTTCCACCTGCCGCTGGATATGATTAGGTCTAAGGAATTCACAATAAGTAGGTATGATATTTCTATGTAATAATTGTGATTTTCCAAGCCATCAGGCCCCCTCATAAGATGACAACTGACCATGATTCAAAACCTGACTCTCATTGGAAATGGGCATGAAGGTACAAGCATACTGTTATGAGTTTAATTGTGTCTCCTGAAAAGACATGTTCAGGTCCTATCCCCTGTCCTGGGGGGAAGGTGACCATATTACATGGAAATAGGGTGTTCAAAGATGGAAAAGCGTGGACCCTAATCCAATAGGACTAGTGTCCTTATAAGAAGGGGAGAATTGGACACAGACAGACATAGGGGAGAACACTGTGTGACAAGTGAGCCAGAGAATGCCAGGGATTGCTGACAAGGCACTGCCAGAAACCAGGAGAGAGGCACGGGGCAGATTCTTCTCTACAACTTCGGAGGCAGCACGGCCCTGCTGACCCCTTGACTTCCTACTCCTGCCTCCCACAGTGTGAGACAATTCATATCTCTTGTTTTAAGACTCCCAAACTACTAATGCATACAACACGGATGCATATCAACACTATTAACTTGAATGAAAGATGCCAGGCACAAAACAGTCCGTACTCTTTACTTGCTGAATTGTAAAGACGTGTTCAAGTCCTAAGCCCTGGTCCTGTGAATGTGTTCTTATTTGGTAATAAAGATGTTTGTTAAAATGAGGCCAAACTGTATTAGGGTGGACCCTAACCTAGCTGAGCAGTGTCTTTTTAAGAAGGGGACAGTTGTGCACAGACAGGCAGAGCACAGAGGAGAACACCATGAAATGGCTGAAGCGGAGATTGAACACCTTGGCTTGCTGGCAACCCATACAAGCTAGGAAGAGACAAGGAAGGCTCGTCCCTTGCAGATTGTGGACTTCTAGCCTCCAAAACTGTGAGACAATAAATGTCTGTTGTTTTAGCCCTCCACTTTGTGGAACTTTCTTACAGCAGTCCTGGCTAACCAAGGCACACGTACAACTGCATATTTTAAAATGTACAATTATACCCCTACCTTGTTCCCAAAAAGGATTTAAGATACTTGTGGACATGTGAGATAAAACTTACATAAATAAGTCTTGCCATGAAAAACTTTTCTCCCTAAAATAAAGCCCCATGAATATTTATCTTATACTTGCATTTAAATAAATCCGAAAAGGCAAACTCCTTGTCATGAGACCCTTTTGTTCTGTTGGTTCGCATCACTCAAGCTTCATGATGAAAGACTTTCCTATTTATATACTGAACGTTTGATTTGCTTTTGACTGAAATGTGGTTAAGATCAGAAAAGTTACGCTGTTAAGAATTTTACTTTTCCTCAGTGACATTCACTGCAATTTCTCATTTCATGACTCCTCAGATATTTTTGGTCATGAAAATGCGGGTCCAAACCCTGTAAATTTACTCTTATCATAAGTACAGTCATTCTAATACCTCTTGCATACAAAAGCACTTTCTGCCAGAGACTATTCTAATTCTCTGTCATCTCATCAAGCATCAACAACAAAAATCTCCAAATCAAAAAGTAGGAAGCAATTTCCTTGCTAAGCAAGTGCAAAAGGAGCCAAATCTGCAAAGATGACTTTGACAATCAAAGACTAAGAAGCTGGGGGAAGTGTTCTGTTCACACACCACAAGCGGGATATTATCCCCATTACATCTACTTATAATCAGCCTGCAGATTGAATTCCACTTGGCCGAAATTCTCCTGCTGGTCTGCAGGAGCCTGACCTGCCTGGGTGACTCAACAGGACAGGGCATGCTCCAGGCACGGCCACACCAGCCTGAGGGGCTCAGGGACCTGGGGGAAAGTGGGAATCCATTTCAAACCAAGTGAATCTGCAATCAGGAATCACAATCACTCTTTTTTTTCATTCAAAATTACTGAATAGCTATGGGCACTGGGCACCTCTGAGAATTCAAATGTGCCCACCTCTTGGTTCCATCTCTCACTCTTCCCCTGAGGCCTGCAATTTGACCTACCGCTAAGGTCAATTCTCATTACATGAGCTTGGGAACATTTAATAGATTAACCAATGTGATCAATGAAAAGTTAGTAAATGTGGTCACTGATTTAAAAAAAAGTCCCCTCAAAAGCTGTTCGGAATCACCTAGAAAATTAGTTTTATATGTGCGGACTGGAAATCATTCTCCAAATTGTCAGTAGGGCATTGAAGGTCAGTCCTGCTCAAACACCTTCTCATCAACCTTCCTGATTGTCTAATTAACAGGGTCAAGCATCAGCCAGACTCATCACTGGTTCTCACCCAGGCTACACATTAGAATCATCTGGAGAGCTCTTCAACCTCCCCGTGCCCAGGTCTACCCTCACACCAATTAAATCAGAATCTCTGGGGGTTAGGTCCAGACATAAGTATCTTAAACTGCCCCAGAGGATTCCAATATGCAGTCAAGTTTAAAAGCCAGTGCTTTGGATATGCAATTGCTATTGCCACTTTCGTTTTTCAGTTCGGATGGACTTCAGAATGAAGAAACGCGACCTCAGTACAGTGACCAGACGTTTATTTGGTTACAGCTCAGTGTTGTGGTGACAATGGACGTGTCCTCTGTGTTGCAGCTCAAGCCTGGTCAAGACAACAATGGACGTGTCCTTGGTGTTGTGGCTCAAGCTTAGCCGAGGTGAGGATGGAAGAACAGCCGGGGTGAAGGTGGAGGTGCGTAGCTCAGCGTTGCAGCTCAGGGGTTAGTCTGGCCAGGGCGAGGATGGAAGAAGTTCTCCAGGCTTTGAGGCTGTGCTATATGTAGGTTCACTGTGCAGCTGCCCTGGGAGTGGAGCCTTAAGTTGCGAAGCTCTAATTGGTTAATCACTGGGTTCCACTCAAGAGCATTGGCTATGTTTTGGAGGCTAGATTAGCATTTTATGCTAATGGGGTATGCTAACTGGAAGGTGTTGATTGGCTGCTTGTTAATTAGGGTAATGGCTTGAAAATCTCTTATCCTATTGGTTGGCTCTTCCTCCCTCTGCCTAGGGGTCACAGTTCAATTACCAGCCTGCTCCTTCAGTAATCTCATTTAATATTTAAAACCATCCTATGTTTCTGTAAAGGAAGAAATAAGCTTAGAGAATTTTTGAAATTTCAGGTATTAAGGAATATTAAGCTATTACAATGCTGATCCAGATGTATCAAAAATCAATGACACATTAACAGACTAGTTTACCAGCCTCAGAAGCAGAAAGCAGGCTGGACCCCTAGTGAATGGAGCCCCAGACAGAAAACTTTTCAGAAAGAGGAGGAGGTTGGGGTGTTCTGGACTTTGGGTTATGCTGACACTATGATGCCTTAGCCCCATGCCCTGAAGTATGACACTTGTCTGAACATTGGGTTGATTATGTTATACTGAAATGATTATTATCTAGCTAGGGCCTGAAGAATGGATGTGATTTCCCTTGAAGAGGTCAAAATTGCCCTCATCAGCAAACAGGATGTCAGTGGGAGAAGGAACTCTTTTCTCTCTTGAGTCTAGTCTTCTAGGAGTACAAAGCTCTCTGAGGATGGCCTGGGTGGTAGAAGAAAACTGTCATATGCCTTAGGGAGGCTGGCTGGGAGAGGAGCTTCCTCTCTGTGTTTGCTTTCCTTTTGTCATCCCCTAGCTTTTAGCTTTGTCTTGTTTAAACATTCTAGCCTAGTAAACTTGTGTGTCCATGCTTGTGCCAGAATATTAAAAGTGGAGATGCACCACCCCTTGGAAATTACTGTGAGATTAGACAACAACCTTCATCTTTCTGAGTATCCTCATTGCTAAATAGGAAATGAAATGAGAGAATGTATATAATGCACACAGTACAATGTCTGTAAGTACCCAATACACAATAGTTTTAAAATCAAGCTACCTTCCCATGTGGCAACAAGTGAAGATTCTTCACTGCCAGCTTTTTGCTATAAAAGGCAGCAATTCCCACCCATCCCTGGTCAGGGAGAGTCATGCTCAGGTAGAGGATACAGTGGGCAGCTCTGGGCAGGGAAGGTGGCCAGAAAACATTGGGACCAGATCATGAATTGGACATTTACAAAAATACAAACTTGCATTTGAATGATGGTGGATTCATTATTTACATTTCATAATAAGACTATATTATAGAAAAGGACTCAAAGTTGGGTTTCTTCAATCTGCCAGCCCCCTTACCATATGTAAAATGGAATTTATACAAAGCTTTCTCAGGAAATCATCTCCTACATTTGGCAAAATCCAGTGTTTACATTCATGAAAGAGAAATTTCCAAGTATAAAACCAAGTGCAAAGACAAATTATCAGTGAGGAGCTCTACCAGCTCTCAAGTCTTTTGACTAATTTACCCTTTAATGTAGACCTAAACCACCAGAGATTACCATCATATTCTGCAACAATTTATTATATCTGGTATGTCTATGGCATTGTGAAAAGTGATGGGGCCAGTTTGGGGAGAGAAGGGATGGGGATAAGGATACATAAAGAGAAATAGTGCATCCTGTCTGCCCAAAGGGCTAAGCAGTCACCTTACACAAAGCTCATCTCTCTTCCATGGCCTCCAAAGCCCCCACCACGGTGACTTCATCTCCTACTATTCCTCCTCGCTCACTCTGCTCCTGTCTCGCTGGCTCCTTTGCTCTTCCTAGGTGCCAAGCTTGCTCCCCTTTCTGACCCTTCACCATGTGACCCCTTTGCCTAGGATGTCCCCACCCTCATGCCACTTGGCTCAGGCACTGCTGCTCTTTGTTTGTTTTTTTTTAAGGAGGTACCAGGGAATGAACCCAGGACCTCGTACATGGGAAGCAGGTGCTCACCACTGAGCTACATCTGCTCCCCACACTACTGCTCTTGATTGGAGAGGTCTCAGCCCTGATGCCACCCTCTCCAGGGAGGCCTATTCTGAGCATCCAGTCCACTTTAGCACCCCTTTTCTGCTCCTCTCCTGGTAATCTCTCTCTCAATCCCTTGCTGGATTCCTTCACAGTACAATACCTCTCACCATGTATTTTTATTTTCTATATTTGTCTACTGACTTGGGTTTTATTAGTCTCCCTCAACAAGAATGCAAAGCCCACCATGATATTCTCAGTGCCTATCACTGTGCTTGGGACATGGCTGGTGCTCAACTAATACTTTTAAGTAAATGAATGACAAGTCATAGAGCAAGGCAAGAGGGAAGCTTAGAAACGAAAGAGACTGGTGTTCAGAGGAGGAAGGAAGCGTTGAGGGAAGATTGCTGGGGTCCCTTTCTGAGTGGTAAAAGTTAACAGCCTGGTTGGACTTGTGGAGACGGGTGTTGGCCTTGTCCTTAGCAGTCTCTTGGTGGACAGTTACAGGGGTAATTATCCAAGAAGCCACTGGATAAGATGTCAGAAAACTGTACATTGTCTTCAAGTCATCTGGGTCCTGCTTTATCATCATGAACTTGGCTCTGTGAGTTCCAAGCAGAGGGCCCTGGAAAGCCATCCCTTAGACTTTGACCAATGCCACCTTAGCACCTACAGATTTGTTGCTGTCGTGTTGAACAATAATAGCTAACATTTATTAAGCACCTACTTCACACTAGGCATTATTATCATTTAATGACCACAGCAACCCTATAAAGTAGGTATTACTATTATTCTTATTTATAGGTAAGGAAAATAAGGCACAGAGTAGTTAAGAAACTTACTAAGGTTGCCCAGCTGGGAATGCTGAGGTTCAATCCCAGGCATCTAACTCCAGAGCCTCTTCCCTGAAACCCTGCACAGTGCTGCTTTCTAACACTTTTCATACACAGTGTTGTGTGACTCCTAACCACTCAGGCCCAAATGGATTTAAGTATTTAAAAGCTACAGTTTCTTTAGCTCAGCAACCTATTTTGGGAAACTCTATTAACCTTCTCTTTGGAGAATGTGGGAGCTGAATTAATTTAGCTATGACAATAGTGTGGTCTTCACATACCCTAGGATGTTTTTAACAACCTGATTTTTTGGCACCTTTTACAGCACAGAGAAAATTCTCTTCATGGTCTTACCATGCTTTGGGGTCACATGGTGGATAAACTGGCCTGTCGAAAGTCTTCAGAGATGTCCTACCACTCGATGAATCCTCTTTCTCAACAAGCTGCCTTTTGGATTTCTTCCCCATCTTGGCTGGAATACAATCTCAAATTAAAATGCCAGCTGGAAGACTGGCACATACACAGTCACATGCCAAAAGCTCACGTGGAAATGGTAAGTGCCACTATAATGGAAAGACTGCTGGTGTGATGCAAGGCTGCTGTGAAACAAATCCTCAGCCTTTCTCATCCCCATGATGCAGAGGCAAAAAAACACAACTTCCCTGAAAATTCAAAAATGGTGTTGACGTTTTGTTTGATTCTAGCATACAGTTGTTGAAGCTATCTGTGGAGCTGGGAGTGTGTCTGTGTAGAGGGGGGATAAATCTTTTGGCTAAATACACAGAACATCTATGCAAACCCATCCATGCCAATCTCAACATCTGGATGTGTTAGGAAAGAGCTGAGTGGTAGAGAAAAGGGGCCCTGTCACCTATTCTCCACGTGGGTGACAGCTACACAGGGACCAGGGATGCCCGGAGCGCTACTGCTTTTCATCTCACCATCTTTGTTTTGGTAAAAAATATATAATAGCATAAAAAGGGCCCAACGTGGTGTTTTCCACAGCATTACAGAATGCCATTTTGCCTGAAATTTATACTTTCTATACTCTTGGTCTCTTGCAGTTCAAAACAGGATTTTTTTTCTCATCAGCTTCTAGACAAATATAAATTTGTTTATGGCTAAATTCTAGAAAACCACTGAGAGACATTTTTTAAATCTCAAGTGAAGCATCAAATCTCACCATTTTTGTTTTCTGATTGCTTCTTAAGACAAAGTCATTCCAACAAGGCCTTTGGAGACATTTCTAAAAACCTGTGATCAAAGGCATGCAAAGCAGAGTCTTCTTTCTGAGCCATAGTTTTCTATACACTTTTAGCTATGTTGTCAGGGGTCACCTGGAGGTGGAGAACCTATGATGCCATGACAGTAATAAAAGATGTCAGATCCTAAATACAGTGACTATGACTTCATTGGCGGATTGACTGTTACAATTTCTTTGAAATACAGTTTTGTATCATCTTCCAAAGTTGAACAAATGCATACACTACCCTTCAACAATTTCATGCATATAGAACCAGAATTTTCCAAGGTAGAGCCCAGTATTGTAATTCTATCATGCTTCAAATAGGCCGACATGTACAAGAATGTTCATAGCAGCACAATTTATAATAGCCAAAAAGTAGAAACTACCATAATGCATATCAACTATAGAATAAGGTACATTGAGTTCTAGTCACACAATAAAATTCTCCACAACAGTGAAAATGAAAAATACTGCTACATGCAACACAGGTAAATCTCACAAACAAAGTGTTGAGCAAAAGAAGACAAACACAAAAGAATACATATTGTTTGTTGAATCCACTTGGGTGACATTTAAATGTCTACCAATGGTGGAGACATTTAATGGTGTTTACTTTGTGATTATTGCCTGGGCTATATATTTGCGTTTGGTGTATTTTTCCTTATGTGAGTTATATTTCACAGTTTTTTTTAAAAATTAAGGAAATGAATATTGAGGAACTGAAGGCAATGCATATCACCCACAGGTCTTTCCTGAAGTCTTTTTTTTTTAACAAATCAATTTTATTGATACCATTTTTTTTTTTTTTGAGGTATGGGGGTGCAGGGATTGAACCTAGGACCTTGTATGTGGGAAGCCGGCACTCAACCATTGAGCCACATCAGCTTCCCGGAGTTGGTTCTTTCATTTGTTTTGCTTGTTGTTCATTTTTGCTTTTTCAGGAGGCACCAGGAACTGAACCCTGGACCTCCCGTGTGGGAGGCGGGTGCTCAACCACGTGAGCCACATCCACTCCCTTCCCTGAAGTCTTTATTATTGACTTCATCTTCAACCTTTTTCAAATTCAATCCTGGGCCGGTGAGGCCAGAAGCCTGGAGGCAAAAGCAGGTCTTTCCTGAAGCCTTTCTTATTGCTCTGATTTAGTCAGCTGGGAGAGTGCTAAGTTCCACTCGTGAAAGATACCTAGTCTTGAACTCTGGAGTTCCAAATTCCATGTGACCAGCTTCCTAAAGGCTTTGTGCTTGACGAACAAATTGCACTGCCAAGAAAGTGTCAACATTCTATCAAGCTTAATTATGCAATTTCTGTCTATAAATGTCATACCTCCTGTACCCGGTGAAACCCACCCATGCACTAATAGGATGTGACAGCTGCATCCCCAACAAAGACTCCTCTGCCTTCAGTTCTTTTCAGAGGCGGATGCCTCCTGCTTGGAAGGCACTGACAGCCTCTGAGAAATCCAATGAAGTCCCAAATCTGAGACAGTGTCACCATCCAGGCTCACCTGAGGACCATCCCGTGCTGGTAGACCATGCATGAGTGTATGGCAGGGGGAGAGGGGGTAAACAGCACATTTTCGCCTTTTCAGACCAAAATGTGTTTCTATTGGAGGTGAGACATTCATTCCCCAAAGTGGTTTTTTGTTGTTGTTTTATTGGTGTTGTTTCTTGGTTTTTTTGTGGGGTTAAATATTTTTTTCGCCAAGGTTATATGCAGTGTGTTCTGTCCAGAGGCCTGAGAATCAAAAGCCCTTCCCAGTGGCTGTTTAGCTCATCAGGGGGGCTGCTGCCCAGATGCTCTGCCCGTCTCCGGGTTACTAAGCAGCCACTGTCCTCATTCAGGCACCAGATTTTACATCACTGACCTCCCAGGGCTCAGAATCAGCTCCTAGGCTTCTTGTCAGGTACTTTTTCCTCACTTCCTTTCTCTACTCTTCCACTCAGATTCTGTTTGTGTCATTCCCTTTCAATGGCCCAAGGCATAGGGTTCAATTTGTAACCTCATATTGTAACTAAAATTGTTACTACCTCTAAGGCAAAGGGGAAAATATCTGTTCTCCAGGTTCTCCTTGTCCCTTAAAAATCTTTTAATGAATAGCCAAATGACTGAAAGTTATGGTTTCTGAGTCTTAACAGAAATAAAAAAGGTTCTTCCAATGCTGGTTGCAAACATATCTTTTCCAATGTGTTTGGGTTGATGAAGGAAACATCCAGTGAACTGGAAATAAAAAAAGAATGTCCCCATCCCCAGCTCACATCTCCAAGTACACAACCTGAACCACACACCAAATCCCGGGGCTCACTCAATGCCCATTTGCTTTGAGTTCAAAGGAAGATGCCAGAAGAAATAAGAGTAGAGATTAATTAGTAAATGCAGCCCCTGCTCTCCAGGGACTTCCATGGAAATAGAGAAGGTGCTGACTAAATATGAGAGGGAACTATAAAGTGATAGGATTGAGGTTATTTATTTACTTACTAATATTATCCAAACAACCTCTATAGCTAAAGATGCAAATTCAAGTAAGGGCCACTTATCCCACTGGTGTTGGTAACAGTTCTTTTGACTTGTGTGCAGTGACACCCTTTTGAAATGTAAGTATTGGGGTGGGGACGTGCTATGTATAATTTTATAGAGCCTGTCAATGAAGGGGGCATGATTTTTGCTTTCATAAATATACTGTTATGGAGAGAAAAAGTGGGAAGTGTTGGAAATGACAAAGGGAAAACGGGGCTAGAAAATTCTTCAAACCAGTGGCTCTCAAAGTACAGTCTTTGACTGGTAGCATCAGCATCTCCTGGGAAATTCTTCAAAAGGCAAATTCTCTGCCCCACTCTTGACCCACTGAATCAGAAACTGGGGGTGAGGCCCAGCGATCTGTGTTTACCCTGCATTCAATACACATCAAGTTCGAAAACTACTGACTAAATATCCCTAGGGTTGGTTTGTTTGAAGATACACAGTTTTTTTCCTACTTAAAAAAAAAATTTACAGCACGCAGAATGTTCCCATATTAACCCCTCTCTTACCTACAGTTTTCCCTATTTCTAGCATTTTGCATTAATGTGGTACCTTTGTTACAATCATGAAACAATATTATTACAATTATGCTATGGGCCTACTGTCTACATTAGATTTCACTCTTTGTGATGTGCAGTTCTATAGGTTTGCATGTGTGTGTGCTAACTTACATAAAACCTAGAACTTCCTTTTTTCCCCTTTTTGAATATATAATTCAGTGGTGATAATTATATATACAAGATTGTGCCTCCATCTCCATCATCCATTGCCAAAATCACCCCAAACAGAAACTCCATACCGATTAAAGATTAACTCCCCATTCTCTACCCCCACTCAGTCCCTGGTAACCTGTATCCTAGTTTCTGGTCTTCAAGGTTTATCCATGTTGTAGCATGCATCAGAATTGCATTCTCTTTTTTTT
>JAQZBX010037212.1:0-23881 GCA_029593785.1 Cabassous unicinctus | reverse complement strand
TTTTTTTTTTGCCTCTCACTACCAGTTCCTTCCAGAATTTTTTTGTAGGGGCATGTTGCTAGAAGAGCAATTCCACCAATAATATTCTTTAACTAGAAGAGGAAGTTGACCTTCTGAAAAAGATAATTTATTTGAAATGTTGCAGATTTAATAAAGATTTCATTTTGTATCACCCTCATTTTATAGAAATCTAAAAAGAAAAAAAAATCTTATTCAGAGGGAAGAGAATCAGGTATTGAATGGAAATTCTCCCTTTTAAAAATTTTATTGCACTGCAACAGACGACTCAACACAGCCAAGAGCAAGGAAACTTAATGTCTGGGGCTTCACAGTGACTCTTTTATTAGGCCATTTGGGCTGGGCTTCCCTGTTGCTAAATGAGTCAAGTTCCAGATGAGGCTTCTGCAGCCAGGTGGAGGGGCAGTGGGTGAATTCCCATACCTTGGGCTAAGACATTCATTCCTTGGGTACTGGACAACGCTGGGTTAAACATGGCCTCTCTGTGACTCTCTCTGAATCATTCTAGACTGAGCAAAGGGTCAAAAAATTTGTCTTCTGTTCTCTCCAATTGGCTACACGACCAGCAAAAGTGAGCAGCACGGTGCCTCAGAAGTTTTTCACCCTGTAGGCTTGCCCTGGATCTAGGCCCTGAGAGAGACCAGGCAGTGGAAGGCACAGATTTGACCCACACACACCCTTTGGTGTTACCAATGGCTTCAAACATGTACACATCCCACAGAGGATCTAGTCCAGTTTGAAATTTTGATCTGGCCTTTGCAATTTCCAAGTAAGTGTTTTATGAGGGGACTTATTTCTCAAATAGCATTTGCTTTTTCAGCCTGAAATGTATTTACTGCATAGTCCTTGCATACCAACTGTGGTGGTTTGAAACTGTATGCGCCCCAGAAAAACATGTTCTTAAAGCTAATCCATTCCTGTGGGTGTGAACCCATTGTGAGTGGGAGCTTTTCATGAGGCCGCTTCAGTTAAAGTCTGACCCACGTCATTCAGGGCAGGACTTAGTCCTGTTACTAAAGTTCTTTATAAACAGAATGAATACAGACATGAGAAAGAGAAAGCCATGGAAGCAAGAAGCTGAAACCAGCAAAACCAAGAAACCCAAAAGAGAAGGGAGAGAGCAGCAGACACACAATGTGCTTTGCCGTGTGACGGAGGAGCCAGGGATCACCGGCAGCCAGTCTTTGGGAAGAAAGCATCGCCTTGATGATGCCTTGATTTGGACATTTTCCCAGCCTCAAACCTTTGAGCAAATAAATCCCCATTGTTTAACCCAACCCATTCATGATACTTGCTTTGAGCAGCCTAGGAAATTAAAACACCAACCGATCCTGTTCCAGAAATATATGAAGATGTATTATGAAACTCTCTTGTTTGTCAATAACTGACTGGGTGAAAAGTTATTCAGTTTATTTTTTTCATCCAGTAGACTTTGCTGTATCTAAAATATATGTATATTTACATATATATACACACATATACACATTTTTTAAAAATTTAATAGGCTGTGTCTTACTAGTATTAGCTTGCAATGTTAATAAAAAATTGGTAACACTTTTCTAAGTGCTTCATATGTGTTAACTCATTTAGATCCTCACAACCATCCTATGTAGTGGTATGATTATCTTCTATTTTACAGATGAGGAAACTAAGGCACAGAGATAAGTAACTTGCCTGGGTCACATACCTAGCAAGCTAGGAAGCTAAGATTTGAACCCAGCAATCTGGATCCAGAATCTATGCTCTTTTATATATATATATAATATACTTGCTCATTTTTTTCAAAAATACTTAGATTACATAAATGATATATTAAAAATATGGGATATTCCCATATGCTCCGCTCCTTCTCCCTCCCACATTTTCCCACATTAACAACATCCTTCATTAGTGTCATGCATTTGTAACAATTGATGAACACATTTTGGAGCATTGCCACTAAGCATGGATTATAGTTTACATTGTAGTTTACACTCTCTCCCACACAATTTTGTAAATTATGACAAGATATATAATGGTCTGTATCTGTCATTGCAATGTCATTCAGGACAATTCCTAAGTCCCCCAAATGCTCCCATATTACACCTATTTTTCCCTCCCCGTCTCCTCAGAACCTCCAGTGGCCACTGCCTCCACATCAATGATGAAAGTTCTTCCATTGCTAGAATCACAGTAAGTCTATAGTAAAATAACAGTAAGTCTGCTCTAGTCCATCATTCATTCCCCAATCCTGAGAACAGAATCCATGCTCTTAAGCTCTATGCTAAATTGTCTTATAAATCCCAGTTAAGGCATAATAATGATAAAATGCCATTTATTGATCATCTATTATAAGCAGCATTATGCAAAGCATATTGCATATCTTATCATATTTAGCCCCTGAAAGCCTTAAATTGTTTTCCCTCATTTTACTAAGAGGGAAACTAAGGCTCAGAAAGTTTGAGGGATTTGCCCTGTTACTGAGTTTATAAATGACAAAGGTGGGATTCAGACCTGAGCATGTCTCACTCCAAAGCCCTCAGTGCCATGCTGATATCACTAGGGGTGCTCACCTTTCACTCTGTCCCTTCTGTATACAAGGAAGTGTCTACTACTAACCTGCTACTGTTAGGACATGTCTTGGAGCTGCTTTTCCAGACGTAGAGATGGGTTTGTGTGATCCACATAGGCTTAACTGCAGGATTATGATGAAGTCTAGCTATAAAACAAAAGCCCACTCAGGGCATTGGGCTCTAACCAACCAAGCCAGTGAGCCTGAGAACCGGGGAGGGGGCACGGCCGCTCACATCCCATCCCTGGTCCTGTCCTGCCGCCCTTTACTCAGAAGACCCAGGGGACTGCAACTATGCACAAATACATCAAATTTGATCTCAACATCATGAATCCTGAGGAAAAAACGTTTAGCTGGGTTTGGAGGTAGGAGTCTCAGCATGTCAAGGTATCTGCTCTCAACAGCTGGCATTTTCTAAAAATGCTGTTATTTTATTCTCAAATGGGTAGAATTGGATGTCAGGCAGGACTCACTCTCCCTACAGTTCCCTTGCTGGGTCCACACACCACTGGCCCGAGGGCTCCCCTGATTCCATTCGGGGGCTGGTACCCGAGGAACAAGCACAGGGCAGGGATAGGGGCCGCCCTGCCTGCTTGACGTGAGGGAGAACTTGGAGGAAAAAGTGGACAATATGCCAAAGCCCAGAAGTCCCCCTTGCTAACTGATTAATTAGACGTGAGGGACAGGGGTGGGGCTGAGGGCAGTGGAGATGGCAAGTGTAGCCCAAAAAAGATAATGGCTGTGGCGTGTAAGCCTCTCTAATAGGAGTAATTCTGAAGCCCTTGTTTTTATTTCACTCCGTTTTTATTCCAAACAAGCTCCTGGAAAGATAAGTTGTTATTAGTCTTTTTTAAAATTAAAGATAATAACTAATAATCTCATTTAAAAAAATTCTTCTTAGGCTGCATTAGGCAAAATGCCCCCAATACAAGTTGTGATCACCTTTATTAATGTCTTACAAAAACACATTTTAATGCTGCTAATAAACTTATTTCATAATTTTCTATCTTTGATTAATCACTATTTGGCTTCATACTTTCCTTTTTTAAATAAAAATGTTTATATCCCTTTTGTTTATTCATCTCCTTTTGTAATAAATGGCTATATTCTACCACATTCTCTACAGAATATCGTAGTTTTATATTAGTGTTATAAACACTTTAGTGGGACAATGAAAACTTAAATTAAGTAGACTATTAAAGGTATTTTGCTTACTTTTAGTAAACGTAAATTTCTGTTTCATTGATGTCAAGAGCATGTCATATTTTAGAATCTTTTTTACTAAGAAGATGGAATTGGAAAGGAAAGATATTTTTAAAAAGACTATTGAAAACACTGGACATAATAAAAAGATCTGAACTTGTCACACAGGCAAAAAAGAAATTATATAATGTTTTCTCTGAGGTTTTCTTGGTCTTAACTATATTGTGTTCAGTCACTGATTTAATAAAATCTAATATTCAATTCAAGAGATAACCCACCCATGATTTAATAAAATTCTGTTTCACTCAAAAGCCTGACAATAGTTTCAGTTCCAGATCAACACAGCAAAGCACACTTTATGATTTTTTATGCTGTAGTTGCAGAGCAACTTTCTCAGCACACCAAGTTACTGTTTAATAGCCTAGCTTTCCATTTAGGCAGTAACATGATGTGAATATTTAATTGCATCTTAGCCTCCCTTACTGAGAGGTTCACAGGAAAGTTAACCTGACAGGTGCTGGGACCCTCAACCTGCTTCTGTGTCGCATCATTGTTGCACATTAGCCCACCTATTATGTAGGGTTTTTTTAAGGATTAAATGAAATAATATATCAGAGCATTTGACATATTACTGGTTCAATAAACACTCAGTAAATTGTAGCTCTAGTCATCAACTGAGTGCCTCCAAAAAAGACCCTCTTGGAGAAAGAGCAGAGTATCTGAGGTTGGGGACTAGGAATGATTGGAGAACTGGAGGAGGGAAGAGTTAAAACAAAAGACAAATTTCAATGAAGAAATTAAGTGCATAAAACAGAATAAAATTGACAGGCCTCTAGAACCAAGAGTTAGAGAACTCAAAACAAAGGTCAAGTTGTAAGAAGGGAATGCTAGTTCTGGGTAAGTGTGGTGGCAGCTTTTTTTCCTCCCTGCAGAAAGCTTTATTGTTTACACTTGGTTCAAGGCTTGTTAGAGAGGGCTGCAAGGAGATTGGTTAAAAAGATGCCTCCTGGCTGGAGGGAAGGGCTTAGAAGCCTGAAAGCTAGGGGAATGCAGAGGGGTCCCCAAAGGCCTCTGGACTCCAGAGGCAACTAGTCAAGCCTCAGGAAGAGATACCCACTGGCCTGACCAGCCTGCAGATGTTGGTCAGGTGGCTGCCCATCTTCTTGATGACTTTTACCTCATCCTCTAGGAAAGGGCTTTCCAAGAAGTCACAGAACTGCACCTCCAGGAGGAGAGCCTGGCACCACCCTGGTTTTGCATCTTCAGGAGACGCTCTGCACCCTGGTGCTTTTCCTTTGCCAACTCGGGGAAGAAGTGGTCCACGCCTTTCTGGGCTGCATCATCGCAGTAGAAGTAGAAGCCCAGAGAGAGGTAAGTATAGGCAGCTCATAGATGCAGGTTGACCAGGCTTGACTGAGGCCTCCGCTTCGGCAAAATGATTTTGATGGATCTGGGAGCTTATGGTTGGTGGACAATGAGGATAGTTGGTCCTTGAAGCAGGGGATGGCTGAGAAGATGGTCCCAGAAACTGCAACTGGAGATGCAGTTGGAGGGTAGCACGAGATTGACAAGGAGGAGAGTCCTCAAGTCTGTTCCATCCAAACTCTGTTGAAGCAAGAAACAGATGTGTGGGACCACTGGGTGTGCTGTGGTGGCAGCTTCTTAAACCAGAAAAGAACCATATACAAACTAAAAGCTTTATCTACTAAATTTTTAGGCCCAAGCAACTCTACTGCAGGGAACCTTTGAGTGGAACACAGAAGACAGGCAGCTGTTTCCAAATGGCAAAAGAAAGATGGCTGTGTTGATTCAGAAGGGAGAGCATCATACAGTGGAGTGGGGTGAGTGGTTGCAGTGGAGCAGGTGTCTGCCAGTACTGCCGGCTGGGCAGAGGCCTGAAAGCAGGCAGCTGCAGGGGATGCAGTGGCTGATTGGACCTTTAAGTGGGGTCTAGAGGCAGGTGCTCATGGCATCCCATGGCGTGTGGAGTAGAGGTCTGGGGCTGCCTTAGTTTCCCAGGGCAGCAATGACAAATGCTACAGACTGGTTGGCTTATAAAAGAGGAACTTGTCTCATAGTTTTGGAGGCTAGATGTCTAAAATCAAGGTATCAGCAGGCCGTGCTTTCTCCAAAGTCTATAGTGTCCTGATGGAGGCTTGTTGGCCATCAATCTCTGCCTCCGTCACAGGGCAATCTCTCTCCTTCAGAATCCTCCTGTGGCTTCTACTTCTCCTACTCTGTCGTCTGAATCTCTGTCTAGATTTCCTCTCCTTATAAAGACTCCAGTCATATTGGATTAAGGCCCACCCTGATTCAATTTGACCTCATCTAATAGGATCTTCAAAGATCTTATTTACAAATGAGTTCACATCCACAGGACGGGGGTTAGTGCTGAAGCATGTCTTTGTGGGGGGTGTGGTTTAATCCACAGCAAGCACCAACAAGTTGCCCTAGGAACATGAGTCACCCCTTGAAGAGTCCAAGGTACAAGAGGTGAGTGGGGACCTCTGAAGGAGCCCCACCACCACCACCCCAGTCCTTCAGGTGCCATTGTGAGAGCTATGGCCAAGAGAAGCCAGGTCTAAATAGCAAATGGACTTTACTCATGCCCACTGGGTGCTGACACTTGGAAAGGCTTGGGACTCATAGGATAGACATATTTGATGTGGAGATAGACGAAGGCAAATGATTTAAAGCAACGTTTCCCAAATTATCATTTGTAGAGCCTTAGAGGTCACTGCTCAATTCTAAGTGTAATTTCACAATAATATATTTGACACAGTGCTTTCCCCAACCAGTCCTTCCAGAGAGATAGCCCACAAAACAAATCACAGGTTTTTCTGAGAAAGAGGATGGCAGTGGAAAAATTGGGAAGGAAGGTGTGGAAGGAATATAGTTGGTTATGAGGATCTAAAGACAAAATTAAGAATACTGTTGGAAATAACAAAGCCACAACTATTTATGGTAAATATCGAACACAAGTGACAAATTTCAGATTTCGTTTTCAAGAAACTCAGGCAAACAAGCCAGGACCAGTCCAGATTTGGGTTCAGCCTTTCCTGAAAATAATTGCTCTTACTAACAAACAGGAATTTGCCTGAATAGAACACGCAAGTCAAAACAAAGGAAGATCTAGTTAAAAAAAAAAAAAAGATGCACAGGTTTTCTGTGGCTCACATAGGTCAGACAACCCCCTCAGGGAATACAATTGGAGGCAAAGGACCAGGGAAAATTCTGGAAAGCAGAGGATTTCATGACACTGGAGGGAGTGGGATGGTATGGAGAGTACCACCACGTTGCCTGGGTTATTGGGCTTAAGCACGGCACACATTTGTCCAACCCGTAGAGGGCAAATATGTCAACGCCAGATCTGGAAATTAAATTATACTGAGAGTGAAACTAGAAAAAGTCAGCACAAATGGAGACGATTAAGCCCTGTAGAAATAACCCAAGAGACCTAGAGAATAATGATTTGGAAAAATTTAGAAACCCACAAATAGAATTAAGACAACTAGAATAGGACCGGAATGTGATTTATGTAAGAAAGTCACGAGACAATTGATATTATTTTCTACTGTATGATCTGAGGAAGGGCAGTGCAAAAGGGACTTCAAGGATCCTGGGAAAGGAAAGCAGAAGGCAAGACCTGGTCAGTGTTTATCCAGCCCTGCCTCAGGAGAAAGGGCCAGGGCCTCACATGCAGGAGTGCCTGGCCGCTGGAAGGGGTGCCTGCTGGAGTGCTGGGACTCCTCACCTGGCTCCTCAGTATGAAGGCCCAGTGCAGCCCCATGTCCTTTAAAGAGAAGGTCTGTAGAATGGGCTTAGAAATGTAATATCCCAATGTTAGAATTATTTATCATTTAAGAGTATGAGCCTGAAGAGTCCTTCTGCAAATAAAACACAGATATTTCAGCCCAGAGACATCAGTAGTTTGCTTCTATGATTGATTTTATATCAAATTTGGCTGCTCAGAACATTTTTATTTGGTTTTATTTTCAGTGTATTTATTGGTTCTGAAATGTATTCTAGATGAGTACGAAAAATACACACACATACACACACATACCCTCCTTGGTAAAAGCCAAGTAAAGCCATAAGCCATTGAAAAAATGCTATAGTCAAATTTTTGGAGTCTTCTTTCCTGCCTCCTCTTCCTTATCTAAGGCCAGGTTTGAGATCAAATATGGATATGAGAAAAATATTATAATAAAAAAGGGATGAGACTTCCATTTCTGAAAAAGTAAATTTATAGTACTTAATGTCTATATTAGAAAACAGAAAGGTATCAAATTAATGACCTCATTTTCCACTTTAAGAAATTAGAAAAAGAAAAGAAAATTAAACCCAAATAAGAAGAGAAGAAATAACATAGATCAAATGGAAATCAGTAAAATAGAAAACAGAAAAACACAACAGAGAAATCAATGAAACAGAAAACTGGTTCTCTGAGAAGACAGATAAAATTGATCAACCTCTAGCCAGATTGATGACAGAAAGAAAAGAGAAGAGACAAATTACTAGTATCAAGAATGAGAAAGGTGACATTATTATAGATTCTACAGATATTAAATGGATAGTAAGGCAATACTAAGTTTATAGCTATGATTTTTTAAAGAGAAGTTGTAGGTTTACAAGAAATCATGCAGAAAATACAGAGTTCACATATACCCCATCTATTATTAACACCTTGCATTAGTGTGGTACATTTGTTACAACTGACAGAAGAATAATTTTTATAATTGTACTATTAACCATGGTCCATGGTTTACATTAAGGATCATTGTTTGTGTTTTACAGTCTTAGGGCTTTAAAAAGTTACCATATATACAACCTTAAAATTGCCTCTTTTAACTACATTCAAATATATAATTTAATGCTGTTAAGTAGATTCACAATGTTATGCTACCATCACCACAACCAAAACATTTCCATCACCCCAAATAGAAACTCCATCCAATTTAAGCATTAATTCCCCATTCCCTACTCCCATTCCGTCCCTGGTAACCTGTATTCTAAATTCTGACTCTGAATTTGCTTATTCTAATTATTTCATATCAGTGAGATCACATAATATTTGTCTTTTTATGTCTGGTTTATTTCACCCAACATGATGTCTTCAAGGTTCATCCATGTTGTCACATGTAACAGAAATTCATTACTTTTTATGGCTGAATGATTGTGTGTATATACCATACTTAGTTTTTCCATTCATCAGTTGATAGACACTTTGGTTGCTTCTAACTTTGGGCACTTGTGAATAATTTGGACATGAACATCAGTGTGCAAATATCTTTTTGAGTCCCTGATTTCAATTCCTTTGGGTATATACCTGGAAGTGAAATTCCCAGGTTATATAGTAATTCTATACTTAACTTTCTGAGGAACTGCCAAACTGTGTTTCACAGTGCCTGCCCCATTTTACATTTCCACCAGCAATGAATGAGTGTTCCTATTTCTCTGTATCCTCTCAAACACTTGTAACTTTCCATTTTTTAACAGTAGTTATTCTAGTGTGTGTGAAATGGTACCTCATTATGGTTTTGATTTACATTACCTTAATTGCTAATGATGTTGAGCATCTTTTCATGTGCTTTCAGGCCATTTGTATATCTTCTTTGGAGAAATATCTTTTCAACTCTTTTGCCCACTTTTTAATTGGGATGTTTATCTTTTTGTTGCTGAGTTGAAGGATTTCTTTATATATTCTGGATATTAAACCCTTATCAAATATGTAGATTCCAAAATTTTCTCCTAAAGTGTTGTTTGTCATTTTACCTTCATGATAAAGTCATTTGATGAACAAGAGATTTTAATTTTGATGAGGGCCCATTTATCTACTTTTTCTTTTGTTGCTTATGCTTTGAGTATAAAGTCTAAGAAAACATTGCCTAGCACAACGTCCTGAAACTGATTCCTTACATTTTCTTCTAGACTAGGAGTTTGATAGTTCTGACTCTTATATTTAGGTCTTTGATCCATTTTGAGTTAATTTTTGTATATGGTGTGAGGTAGGGATCTACCTTCATTCTTTTGCATATGGATATCCAGTTTTCCCAGAACAACTTGTTGTAGAGACTATTCTTACCCAATTGAGTGATCTTTGCCCCCTTGTCAAAAATCAGTTGACCATAAATATGAGGGTTGATTTCTGAACTCTTGATTGTATTCCTGTGGTCTGTGGCTTTGTAATAAGTTTTAAGATCAGGAAGAAGAATTTCATTTTTCTTTCTCAAGATTGCTCTGGCTATTCAGGGCCAGAGAATGAATCTGTCTGCTAATATTTTATTGAAGATTTTTGGATCTGTATTCATAAAAGATATTATTCTGTAATATTCTTTTATCTGGCTTTGGTATGAGTGTAATGTTGAGCCTCGTAGAACGAATTAGGAAATGTTCCCTCCTCTTCAATTTTTGGAAGAATTTAAGCAAAATTCGTGTAATTCTTCTTGGAATGTTTGGTAAAATTCCCTCTGTGAAACCATCAGGTCCTGGGCTTTTCTTTGTTGGTAAGTTTTTGATTACTGATTCATTCTCTTTACTAGTTATTGGTCTGGTGACATCTTCTATTTCTTCTTGAATCAGTGTAGGTAGTTTGTGTGTGAAATTTTTGCATTTCTCCTAGGTTATCTAATCTGTTGGTGTTCATAGTATCCTGTTGTAATTCTTTTTATTTCTGTGGGGTCAGTATTAATGTCCCTCCTTATTCCAATGTTATTTGTGGCCTCTTGCTATTTTTCTTTTTCTGTCTAAAGTGTTGATTTTGTTAATCTTTTAAAAAAAAAAAAAACTTTTCATTTTGTTGATTGTTTTTTTATTCTCTATTCATTTATCTTTGCTGTAATACTTATTTTCTTCCTTATGCTCACTTTGGGTTTATTTGGCTCTTCTTTTACTAAGTCATCCAGTTGTGAGGTTAAATCTCTGATTTGAGATTGTTCTTTTTCAATGTAAGCATGTAGAGCTGTAACTTTCTCTCTCATTACTGCCTTTGCTGCATTCTCTAAGTTTTGGTATATTGTGTTTGAATTTTCATTTGCCTCAAGGTATTTCCAAATATCCGTCATGATTTCTTCTTTGACCTCTTGGTTCTTAAAGAGAACATTGTTTAATTTTTCGCACATTTGTGAATTTTCCAGTTCTCTATCTGTTATTGATTTCTACCTTCATTCCTTGTGGTTGAAAAAGATATGTGGTATGATTTGAACATGTTTTAATTGATTGAGACTTGTTTTGTGACCTATCGTATGGCATATCCTGGAGAATGACCCCTGTACACTAGGGTAGAATGTGCATTCTTTAGTTGGGTGAAGTGTTCTACATATGTCTGTTAGGTCTACTTAGTTTAGAGTATCATTCAAATCTTCTACTTCCTTATTCATCTTCTGTCTAGATGATCTATTCATTATGGAAAGTGGTATAGTAAAGTCTCCCACTATTAAGGAAGAACTTTCAATTTCTCCCTTCAAATCTGTCAATATCTGCTTCATTTATTTTGGTGCTTTAGTTGTATACATATAATTTTTGTCTTCTTGTTGAATTAACCCCTTTATCCATATACAATGAACTTCTTTTTTCCTCATAACAATTTCTGACTTAAGGTCTATTTAATCTGATATTAGTATAGCTAACCCAGATCTCATTTGGTTACTATTTGTATGGTATATTTTTTCCATCCTTTCACTTTCAACCTAGTTGTATCTTTGAAATTAAGGTGAGTCTCTTAAGAGTATCATTTGGTTATGCTTTTTATCTTTTCTTCCAGAATCTGCCTTTTGAATGAAGAGTTTAATCCATTTACATTTAAAGCAACTACTGATAATGCAGGACCATCTTTTGCCATTTTGCTATTTTGTCTTTGTAAGTCATATATTCTTTTTGACCCTCAATTCTTCTGTTAATGCCTATTTTCATATTTATTTGATTTTTTCTGTTGTACCGTTTTGAGTGCCTTCTTGTTTCTTTCTGAATATATGTTTTCTTTGTTGTTACCATGGGATAAAAATTTAACATCCTAAATCAACAACAATCATATTTGATTTGATACCAACTAAATGTCAATAACATACAAATACACTATTCCTGTGCCCTTCCATCTCCATCATCCTTTTTGTACTTGTCACAAATTTTTGTACATTTTATGTTCAAAACCATAGATTTATCATCACTCTTTATGCATGTGCATTTTAGCACCTGTAAGAAGAAAGAAGTGGAGTTACATACACAAAAATACCATGCAATAATACTTGCATTTATAATTATCCAAATGGTTAACTTTACTGGAGAACATTATTTCTTTCTGCCATTTTGAACCACTGTCTAGTGTCCTTTCATTTCAGTCTGAAGAACTCCCTTTAGCATTACTTGTAGGTATGGTCTAGTGGTGATGAACACCCTAAGCTTTTGTTTATCTACAAATGTCTAAATCTCTCCCTCAGTTTTGAAAGAAAGTCTTGCCATATATAAAATTCTTGATTGCCATTTTTTTTTCCTTTCAGCACTTGAAATACTTTGTCCCACTGCTTTCTTCCTCCATGGTTTCTTATGAGAAATTGGCAGTTAATCCTATTGATATTCCCTGTATAAAACTTGTTGCTTTTCTCTTGCAGATTTCAGAATTCTTGGCATCAGACAGTTTGATTACTATGTGTCTGGGCATGGTTCTTCTTGAGTTTTTTCTGATTGGGGTTTGCTGGGCTTCTTGAATGTGTACAGTCATGTCTTTCATTAAATTTGGGGTGTTTTCTGTTATTATTTCCTTGAATATTTCTTCTGCTCATTTCCTTCTGACTTTTCCTTCTCAGATTCCCATAATGCATATGTTAGACTGCTGATGGTGTCCCATGGGGTCTTAGACTCTGTTCACTTTTTAAAATTCTTTTTTCCTTCTGCTCTTCAGCCTTAATCATTTCAACTGTCTTGTCATCAAGGTCACTGATTCTTTCTTCTTCCAGCTCTTATCTGCTGTTGAAACTATCTAGGGAATTTTTCATTTCAGTTATTGTGGTCTCCAGTATTTCTGTTTGGTTCTTATTGATAACCTAAAAGAGATCTCCATATTGTTCATTCATTGTTTTCCTTATATCTTTAGTTCTTTTTCCATGTTTTCCTTTATCTCCTTGAGCATATTGAGGATCTTTTTTGGTTTTCTTCATCAATGATTTCTGCATTTTTATTTTATTCCTTTGGATGAACCATCATTTTCTATTTCTTGGTTTATCTTGTCATCTTTTATTGAACATTATACATTTTAATATTTTAAAGTGTTAACTCTGGGATTTAGTCCCCGAGTTGTCTGTTCCTTACATTTGTATCCAGATAGTGATATGGCAGAGATTTTTGTGAGTGTGCAGGGCTAACCAAAACAAAGCAAAGCAAAAAGCACCTTTCCCAGTCTTTGAAAATTGGCTCCTCATTGGCTGTAGTCTCCTTCAGAGCTTAACCTATCAAGATGATCAGTCCCAAGAGAATGCAAAATGCAAGAGGCCTCTATATCTTCTCTGAGTCTGTGTGGAGCTATGGAGCCTGCTGCCCTTTGTGGGCTTGTGCTTGCTTGCAGCCATGTATATTGCCCCATCTACTGTTCACAGGCATTCGAATGCTCCCCTTAATCCCCCTGAAATAAACTTTCATCCCTTCCTCTAAGCTCCACTGTGTGACTCAGTGTAGGTCATCCCTTGTCCCAGACCACTGTGACCCAAATGTTTTCCACACTGATCCAGCTATCTGCAAGCTGCTTCTCTGCCCGCAGGACAAACTCTGGGAGGGCAAGACAAGACATGTTTCCTGGCTCAGTCTTTCAGACTTCTACCCAGTAGATTGGCACTAACATACAGGCACCCCAGGAGTTACTCTGCTTCCTCTGAAACAGGGCCAGGGACCTACAATGAGAGTGCAGGCTGGCTCCACCCCATATTGGGGATTGGGTAGTGGTGGGGCCAGTAAGGGCATTAGGAACTTCTCCTATGGCTTTTGAAGCTGTGTTTTCTTGATTCATTTATACCCCCAGTTACTGCAGTCCTTTAGCTGTTTTCTGTAGTTTTGAGGAACTTTACTGTTCTTAAGATTTCTCTGCTAGTTTGCCCTAGGGGAGTTGGAACAATGGTCACCCTCAGAGCTGGTCCCCGGTGATCAGAAGTAGCTGATCAAAAGCAGTAATAAGTGATTACACCACACACACACACACAGAGAGAGAGAGAGAGAGAGAGAGAGAGAGAGCGCGAGCACAGAGTTTTGAAGTCTAGGTCTTTATATCCCACCCTGGCACCAGCAAGCTGCACCAGAGGCCAGGACTACAATCCGCATTGCTGTCTGCCACAAGACTGAGGGACAGGAAGTGGTATCTGCTGCAGGGAGGGTGAAATTCACCGGTATATATGACACTTTACCAGCCTCTTCCTCCAGCTCTTCCCTGGATGCTGCATCGTGTTCCACTAGACTCCAGAGTTTCAAAATAGTTGATTTAGCTGGTTACTGGTAGTTCAATAGGTGTTTTGGTGGGAGGACTAATTCCTGGAGCTTCCTACTCTGCCATCTTCCCATAATCCTCTCTTTGCTTATCAGTTAGAAAATTTATATGAAATGAACAAATTCTTTGAAAGACAAGAACTATTACATTTCACTCAAGATAAAAGTAACCTGAATTACCCTATATCTATGTAAGAAATTGAAATTGTAGTTTAAAACCTTTCCACAAAGAAAACTTCAGGGCCAGGTGGCTTCACAGGTGAACTCTACCTAACATTTAAAGAAGAAAGAATACCTACTAATTCTGCACAAACTCTTCCAGAAACTTAAAGAGAAAGAATACTTCCCAATGCATCTTTCATGAACATAGAAGAAAAAATTCTAAATAAAACATTAGCAAATCAAATTGAATAATATATAAAAAGTAAATATATCATGACCAAGTGGGTTTTTTCAGGAATGCAGGGTTTTAAAAAATTTAACATTCAGAAACCAATCAAGTAATTCACCATATTAACAAACTAAAAAGAATTATCTTATGATCATCTCATAGATGAGAAAGAGCATTTGACAAAATCTAACATCCATTCTTGATAAAATCTCTCAGCAAACTAGGAATAGAAGAGGACTTCCTTAAGCTGATAAAATGCATCTACAAGAAACCTACAGTTAAATCATACTTAATGGTAAACGACTGAATGCTTTCTCCCTAAGATCAGGAACAAGATAAGGATATCCACTCTCACCATTTCTATTCAACATCCATTTCTATTGGCTAGCACAATAAGGCAAAACATAAAATAAAAATAATCCAGATTGGAAAGTAAGAAGTAAAATTGTCTTTATTCAAAGATGAAGATTATGCAGAAAATCCCATAGAACCCATAAAACATGAATAGAACTAATTGAGCTAAGCAAGGTTTCAGGATACAAGATCAATATACAAAAATCAATTTTATTTCTATATATGAGAAGTAACTGAAAATTGAAAAATAAACAAAATGTAATCATGAAAGTATGAAATACCTAGGGATAAATCTGGCAAAATATGTGAAAGATCTGTACACTAAAAACTATAAAACACTGCTGTGAAAATTTTTAAAAGAGCCAAATAAAAAGAAGGACATTCCTTGGTCATGGGCCAGAAGTTTCAATATTGTTAAGATGTTAATTACCCCCAAAATTGATTTATAGATTCAGTGTAATTCCAATCAAAATCCCAGCAAGATTTTTGTAGAAATTAATACACTGATTCTAAAAATTATATGGGAATATAAAAGATCTAGAATAGCCAAAACAACTTTGAAAAGAAGAACAAATTTGGAAGACTAACACTACTGATTTCAAGACTTAAGATAACACTAGTATCTTAGTTTTCTAGCTGCTATGACAAATACCACACGATGGATTGGCTTAACAATGGAAATTTATTATACCATTTCAGAGGCTAGAAGGCTTGCTTCCTCCCAGGTCAGTAGCATTCTGGCAGGTGGCAATCCTTGGGTTCCTTGGCTTTCCCATCACATGATGATGGCCTCTCCTTTTTCTTTCAGGTTCTGGTGATTTCTTTCTTCCTGCTTCTCCCTGTAGCTTTTTCTCTGTGGCCTTCTCTATAAGACCTCCAGTAACAGGATTAAGACCCATCCTGGTTTAGTTGGCCTCTCCTGAACTAAAAATATAATTGTCTTACTTACAATAGATGCATATCCACAGGAATGGATTAAAATTTAGAACATGTTTTTTCCTGTGGTAAATAAACCAGTTGGCCACAACTACCATGAGCAAAACTGTGTGCTACTGATGTAAAGATAAACAAATAATTCAGTGGAACATAAGAAAGGGTCTAAAAATAGACATATATGGACAACTTATTTTTGTTCAAGGTGCAAAGGCAGTTCAGTGGAGAAAGAATAGTTCAATAAATGGTGCAAGAACAATTTGATATTCTTATGTAAAAATAAATGAACCTCATATCGTATACAAAAATTAACTCAAAATGGACCACATGATTAAAAGTAAAATCTAAAAATTAAGTATTTCAAAGAAAACATAAAAGAACATCTTTGTGACCTTGGGTTAGGCAAAGATTCCTTAGACTTCAGAATTATGATCCATAAAGAACAAATTGACAAATTGGACTTCGCCAAAATCTAAAACTTCTGTTCTTCAAAAGACACTATTAAAAGAATAAAAAATAAGCCACAGAATGGGAGAAAATTTTGCAATTTATATGTCTCATAAAGGACTTGTATCTAGAACACATAAAGAACCCTCAAAACTCAATAAAAAAAAAAAAATTGGCAAAAGATTTGAACAAACACTTGACCAAAGAAGATATACAGATAATAAGTATATGAAAAGATTTCCAAGTCAATTAGTCACCACAGAAATGCACATTTAAACCATAATGAGATACCGCTACACATTTTAAAAGACTAATCATATACCACAGTCACACACTATCAATGGGAATATAAAGTGGTACAACTACTTTGGAAAGCAGTTGGGCAATTTCTAAAAAGTTAACATATAATTACTGTATGGCTCAGCCATTTCTCTCTTAGATATTTACCCAAGAAAAATGAAAGCATATGTCCATGGAAAGATTTTTACCTGGCTGCTCATAAAAGCTTTATTCATAATAGTCCAAAACTGGAAACAACCCAAATGACAATCAACAGGTGAATGGATAAACAGATTGCGGTATATCCATGCGGTAGAATACTATTCAACAGCAAAAAGGAATTAACTATTGATCCAAACAACAACATGGCTGTACCTCATAATAATCATGCTGAGTGTAAGAAGATAGACAAAAAATACTACATACTATATGATTCCACTTATCAAGCTAATCAAATTCAAACTAATCCATAGTGAGAGAAAGTACCTCAATAGTTGTCTGGGGGTGGGAAGGGGCAGGAAGGAGGGTTTAACAAGGAACACAAAGAAATTTTTAAAGATATTGGATATGTTCAATATCCTAATTATGGTAATGATTTCATGGGTATATTAGGGTTCTCCAGGGAAATAGAACCACAAGAATGTGTGTGGGGGTGTGTGTAAATATTGTGATATTTATGATAGGAATTGGCTCACATGACCACGGGGATTAGTATATCCAAGTTCCATAGGACAGGCGGCAAATTAGGAACTCCAGTGAACTCCCTAGGTGTAGCTGGCTGGCTAATGTCATCAGTTTTCTCTTTAAGGCCTGTAGCTGATTGCTGACTCCTCTCATTGCTGAAGGCAATCTCCTTTGTGGATCGTAGATGCAATCAGCCATAAATGCAATCAACTGACCAATGATTTAAATCAACAAAATATTCTCACAGTAACAATCAGGCCAGTGCTTGCTTGACCAAACAACTGGACACCATAACCTAGCCAGGTTGACACATGAATTTAACCATTACAATGGGTGTGTAAGTATATCAAAATTCTCAAATTGTGCATTTAAAATTTGTGCAGTTTATTCATCAATTATGCCTTAATAAAGCTATAACAAAGTGACTATATAATTTTGTTATTCACTAGATTGCAAAATTATGCTTTAGGAATATATTAAAATTTCTATTTAATCATAGATCCTGGATTCAAAGATTGAGGTTTCTGGCCCTATATTAATAACTTGCTTTTTTTCTAATAACAAAATATAAATAAAGTCGTTATGCAGGTACAAAACCATATATTGGCTCATAAACATAGTGCAGGAAGATATTACGTTATAGTCATGGATCTCTGGTCATGTAACTGCTCACATTTCGCCCTTTTATAAAATCCATACTTTTGACATTGTAATTCCCACTTTCACCTAGAAAAAGCAAAGTAGCATGCTTTGGATGATCCCTAGGAGAACTAGTAATATAAATGGGTTTTCCAGTTTCTTAGCTTATTCAATTAGCTCTGCAGACCCTCCTCTCAGAAACTACATTGAACTTTAATATTTAACCAGCTTAACCTGAGAAGGGTAGATGCAGACCTTTGTCTACAAGTTTTTTTTTTTCACAGCCATGTTTATCTCATGTCTAACCTGCATTATCTCCTGTACTATGAGCTTTAGCATTTTGAATTGGTTTAGGAACAAGACTTGACAAAGTCTCCAATCCCAGAACAAGCAAGATAAGGTAAATATGAAGTCAGGGCAAGCTCCTTAGGCCCATTCTCCCTCCCTCAGAGTGGCCGCAGGTAGCACTTCTCAAGGACTTGCTTGTGTCTGGCATTTTGACCACATTATTTCTCATTTTACAATAACCCTGCAAGACAGGTTTTTATTGTCCCATATACAGAGGAGGAAACTCAGCAAGATTAAGTAATTTGACCAAAGTAACACAGCCAAGAAATCATAGAAGAAAGATTTTTAACCCACCAGTTCCATTCTGCTGTCTGCCTGCCTCCTCCTCTCCTTACCTCGTCCTCCAGATGCAGATGCACCCCCAGACTCTACCTCAATTCGCCAGGAATACTTTGGATGACATCAAAAGGTGCTGGTACCTGTATTTTGTTATTGTTTTTATTTTAAATGCACACTGACTACAAAAACTATCTTATATACTTTTCTGAATATTAAATGGACTAGAATATCTAAAGTACTAGAAAATGATTAGTAGGTGTTAAATTAGTTCACTTCCCAGCCTTTCCCCTAGCATTGTAGGAAAGCTACAGAGCCCACAGGTTGATAAACTGAGATGTAATGCCTGAGAAGACACTTGAGCAGTTCTGGTTCCCAATTGGGGGCTCCTAGAGGAATTAAAACACAGACAATTGGAAAATTTACTTCTAAAACCAGCCTCCTCTCCCCCAACTGAGAGGCTTATTGGTGAGTTCACTTGCTTTTCATGTCCCAAATATTACTTCTTGCCCTTCTCTATTCAAAATCCACCATGGAGTCTGAGCACAGACCCAGCACTTCTCAACCATAGCTGCACATTAGCGTCATCTTGGGAGCTCTAAAAAAATATGGAAGCCCAGACCCACCCAGACCATGTGAATCAAAATCTCTGGGAATGGGGACCTGAGCACTGGTAGTTTTTAAAAGCTCTCAGGTGACTCTGGACGTAGTGTGGGTTGAGGACTCCTGGGCCTAGAAACAAATGCTGCTGGCAGACTTCCTTCCGAAGAATTCACCTCTTTCTTTTACGGATGTGTGATCGTTTGCTTGCTTTCTCTGCACATCCTCAACAAGGTTATATGCTAAGAAGCAGAAAGGAAAGGCTCAAGCAAGCGAAAATTGCGTTAGGTTCGTAGACGTGGGGTGGGGGCTGGGGGGGCAGACCCCATCAGGACAGAGGCTCAACTGAAACTTCCCAGTGAGAAGAACTTTCTTTTTGGCTAATTACCACACACTGGGAAAGTCATTAATTGAATTAAATTGATATAAATTACTTCCTGGACTAAGAAAAAAAAGTAGTTCATTAATTCACTACCAAAATCTGCCCTAAGCCCAAGGAATTTTCACTTCTCTTCAATTCTTAATACTCCATCCACTGAGGGTATTACTAGTTAAAATATCACGGTGCTGCTAAATCACACCATAAAATAATATTTTGAACACATCCAGAAATGTTTAATAAATGACTGCGGGGAAGCTGTTAAACATACATATTAAATAGGTTAGAAAACTCATGCTTTATATAAACCAACATTCTTTTATCTATGGTACAGTTACGTCTTAATGAGATAGCTTATAGGATGAAGTTAATGGGCAGCTCGGGGTAGGACTTTAGCAATTACTCACTTAACCTCTCTGTGTCCTGATCAGTATATAATGGCTATAATTATACCCAAATGTTGTAGGGATTAGCTAATAATAATGGTTCCATTTCATGAGCACTCACTATGTGCCAGGTTAGTAGTGATTTACATGTATTATGGCATGGGGTGAATACTCTTAATACCCCCATTTTATGGAAAGGAAACTGAGGCTAGGTGAGACATGATGACTCGGTCACAGAGCAGATCCCCCCCAGGCAGTCTGACCTCTTCCCAAGGCCCACGAACATAACATCCACAAAGTCTGGCTCATATGGAATTCACCACGAATGGCAGCTTTTAAGAAGACAGACAATATCACATGGCTTTTCTCTTCACCTAGCAAGATACAAAATAAATACTCATTCTTGATTTGCCCCCCATATACTTTCAGTTTGTTTTAAGTAATAACAATTAATAATAAAAACTACCTTCGGTGAGTATTTACTGTGTCAGTCACTGTTTAAACACTTTTCAGGAATTAACTCATCTCTACAACAAGCCAATGAGGTTGGCATCAATATTATTCCAAAGTTGCAGAAGAGGCAACTCAGGCACAGGGAGGTCAAGCAACTTGCCTAAGGTCACACAACTGGTGAGTGACAAAGCAATGATGGAAGCCTGGCAGTCAGGCCCCAGAGCCCTCCTGCCTGCTTCAGTGAATCCATCTGAAATTGTGGAGTCGAGTCCCTGTGAGATCCCACATGGACATCTACCTCTTTCTTGCCAATACCTTCAACTCCCTTGCACGCAACATTCTGATTGGGAAACATCCAGTCTGAATAAAGGCCAATGTCCACCTTCTCCCTGCCTGTCCCTGAGCTGCTGAGCATGTTAAGAAAATACATGGCCCACTTAGATTCATGGTCCCCATCCACATCTGGGCCCCTGGTGATTCCCAGATTTCTGGCTATATTTCTCCAGCAGCAATCCCTGATGTTCTGCACCAAAGCCAGCCTCGCTGCCTCTTCCCAACTCCAGCTCTCCCCTTATTCTCAGCAGATGAACTTCCTGCTGCTTCATAGAGAAACTAGAGGTTGGCAAACAAGAGAACTCGCTCAACTCTGCCACTCAGCTTACTTACTTAACTGCATCTACAACTATTACCTCCTTCATTCCTGCTATAAAGAGAGGCATCGTCTTCCCTTCTAAAGAGAATCCCTTTACTTTTGTTGTGGAAACTTCTGCCTTCTCAGGGACGTCCCTCGATGAATTTTAGAATTTTTAACTATTCCATCTCTGCTGGATCCTTCCCATCACCATTCAGACCTGCTCAAGTCTCTCATCTAAAAAACAAACACAAAACAAAACAATGATAATAACATTCTCCCTCACCCCCAATCACCTACCTCCTACCAATGTAGCCATTTCTCCTCCTCCCCACAACCATGAAAAAACAATCTACACTTGCTCTCTCTGCTCCTAGCCGAACTCAAACCATCAATGTGTCTATGACACCCAAACATTAAAAGCACTCTCCCCAAGGATTTGTCTCTAAATCCAGGCATACATTTCTGTTCTTCACTCCTTTGATGTCTCTAGAGCATACGAAGCTGTTGATGCTTCCCTCTTTGAAACTCTTCCCCTGGTATTCAGAAACCAGGCTCTCCTGCTCTTCTCCCACCTCTCTGGCTCCTCAGTTGCTTTTCTAGCTGTCCCTGAAATAATGTTGTTCCCTGGGGTTTTGTTCAGGCCTCGCCTTTTCTGTTTCAATCTACAATTCCTGGGCAATCACATCTAAATCCATGGCTTTAATTATCAACCACAGATTATTTCTAAACCTATGCTCCCAGCCTATTTCTGACCTTGGAACCCAAATATGCAACTGGCCCCTGGATAGCACCTCCTGGATGTCCCAAAGTTTCAACATATCCCAAACTGAAATCTCCTCCTTCCCTGCCTCCCCAAACCCGTTTCTCAGTGTATGGAGCCACTAGGTTGGCCATGCAAGAAACGGGACATCATTCTTGATCATTCTTCTCCTTTCCCCCAACACACCCAGTCAAACACTATGTCTTGAGGATCCTTTGGCGTAAATATCTCACAAGGTGTGTTCACTTCCTTCCACTTCCACTGCCTTCAAGTCCAGGCCACCAACATCTCTTTATTCAGACTCCTACAGCAGTCCCTTAATCCTTATGAATTGCTTGCCGCCACTTTTTGAGAATGTGCTCCTTTTTTAGAATGTGAAACAAATCTGGTTACAATGAAAGTCTCCAATGGCTTCCTGTTGCTTCTAGCCTAAAGTTCTTTCTATTCAGCCTCACTACTCCCAGAAACTCCCACCTCACTACTCAGTCTCCCCACTATTAACCTTCTTTTAGTTTATCAGGCATCTTATGTCCACGCTTGCTTCTTGTCCCTCCATCTAGAACATTTGTCCATTCCCTCTTGGCTCAGCTAAATCCCTCCTCCCCATTCATCCCCCACCCCCATTTCTAGGCAACCACTAATCTGCTTCCTGTCAAATAGTTTAGTTTGCATTTTCCAAAATTTTATATAAATGGAGCCATACAGCATATACTCTTTTTATATAGCTTCTTTCACTCAGCATAATTATTCTGAAATAAATCATGTTGTTGCATGTACCAATGCTCCATTTTATTCCTGAGTAATATTTCATTGTATAGATATTCACAATCTGTTTTATCCATTTACCTGATTATGGACATTTGGGTTAAGTTTGGGGTTATAATGAATAAAGCTGCTATGAACATTAATGTACAAATCCTTGTACATTACACTTTCATTTTTGTTGGGTAAATACCTAGGAATGGAATGACTGGACCACATGTTTAACTTTTTAAGAAACTGTTTTCCCAAGTGGTTGTGCCATTTTACATTCCCACTAGTAGTGTGTGGGAGTTCCAGTTCTCCCACATCCTCATCAACGTTTGGTATGGTTAGTCTTTTTAATTTTAGTCATTCTAATAGGTGCATAGTGGTATTCTCACTGTGGTTTTAAATTTGCATTTCCCTAAAGACTAATTATGTTGAAAATCTTTTCATGTGCTATTTGCTATTCATGTATCTTCTTTGGTGAAATGTCTGTTTAATCTTTTGCCCAGTTTTTAAATTAGGTTGTTTGTTTTCTTATTATTAGATTTTGAGAGTTCTTTATATATTCTGGATACAAGTTCTTCAACAGAAATATGATTTTTGCATATTTTGTCCTAGTCAGTGGCTTGTCCTTTCATTCTCTTAACAGTATATTCTGAAGTCAGCTAAATATTTGAGGTGTCTGCTTGGAAGTCACTTTTCCTTGGAAGCTTTCTCTGAGCCTCAAGCCCTGATTAGGTGGCCCTGCTAAATACTTGTAGAAATTCATATACATCATCATATCATGACATGTATTGAAATCTATTACAATTTTTTGTTTTCCTGTTTGTTTCTTCCATTAGACTCTAAACTTTGTGATCAAGGGCAAGGACTCATCTGCCCTGTTTTTTGCTGTGTTCTCTGCACCAGAACAAAAACTGATAGAAGGTGCTTGTGTTGGATAGTCTCTGTTTGCCTCTCCAGACTCGCTCTCTACAGTTCTCCACCCTGCTCTGTGCTCTAGGAAGCTGCCTTCTGACTTCCTGCTGGGTTCAGCCAATGGGAGGAGATGAGAGGGTAGAAGAGAAACACCAGGGTATTTATTCTCTCAGCTTCTTTCCTGCCAGGCCACAGTTTGGTACTAGTAGTTCTTCTCCTGTCCTGTCAGATGACCCCTGTCCCATGGGTACAGCTCTCATTAGACCTCCATAACCACTCCTTCCTTTGTCCCTTCAGGCACAGGTGTAGTAAAGACAGCTTCCAGCTCTGGTTAGAAACTAGGTGCTTCTGGGAAGTGGGTGTGGCTCAGTGGATAGAGCCCCCGTTTACCATATGGGAGGCCCGGGTTCGTGTCCC
>JAQZBX010037211.1:0-23881 GCA_029593785.1 Cabassous unicinctus | reverse complement strand
TTTTTTTTTTTTTTTTTTTAACTTGTTCTTTGAGTGGGCCATATCATCCTGTTTCTTAGTGTGTTCTGTAAGTTTTGGCTGATGTCTTGGCATCTTTTCATCTTGATGGGTTTACTCTGTTCATCAATTTCTCATCTGAATTGCCAGTTTTTAGTTGATTCAAACCAGGATATGGACCCATGAAAAAGATTCAGAAAAGTTGCAATGGACCAGTTGCTGTATGGTGACTCTTTTGGTCTCACTGCCCTGCTCCTTCCAGATGTTGTATCATGGTCCCTTGGTCTGTGGAGTCCAAGTCCTCCTCACTCTTTTCCCTCTATACTTGCCTATACTTGCCTATGCAGTTGAGGCCTCCTACACAGGTCACTCATGCTGCATCACCCAGGCTGCTTGTCTCACATCCCTGCATGTTTCCCTTGCACATGGGTAGAAACCCACTTGCCCCATGGCCCTGCTTTCTCCCCTTCCTCTGGAAAGGCACTGTTGCTGGCCACCCTCATGCTGTTTTTCCCATGGCTCCACCACCTCCCTTCACAGCCAGTGAGGGTCCCCATCATATATGCACAGCAAGTCTGCCTGGCCTCTTGTCACTCATATAGGAAAAGTGCATCCTGCCACCACTCTATACTCTGCCATCTTGGATCTCTCTATGATTTTAAATTTTAATGTACTTTACTTTTAATCTATATTTCCTATTTAATTAAATTCATGCTTAAAACATGTGTGGCATATATATTCACCATTATTTGTTACATAAAAATTGAGGTCTTCCATCGTTGAGAAAGATAAATCTCAATTCTAATAAATCAAATTTATTAATGTTTTTCATTATGGTTTGGGGTTTTTTTTGTATAAGAATTACATAACTACTCAGACTTAATTAGTATGTTCTACATTGTAAGTTTCTAAAGCCCTTATAGGTTTTGCTTTCATCTATATTTTTCCTATATGGTGAGAGATGTGAGCAAAATTTCACTTTATCCAATGTCGTTATCCAAATATCTAAGCATTATTTGCTAAAATGCATATATTACTTTTTATACATATTTTTATTTTGAAACATATACATGGCCTAACATTTCCTATTTTAATTACTTTCAACTGTACAATTAAGTTGTATTAATTACATTCTTAATATTGTTCTAACATGACCAATATTCACTACCTAACATTTCTATACCTCAAAGAGAAGCTATGCAACCATGAAGAAATATCTCCTTCATCTCTTTCCTCACTGGTACCTGGCAATCTATAATGTACTATTTGTCTCTATGAAATTTGATTCTTCTTGATATTTCATATGAGTGAGACCATACAATATTTTTCCTTTTGTTTCTGACCTATTTCACTCAACATGGTGGCTTCAAGATTCATCCATGTTGTAAAATGGGTCAAAACTTTATTATATTTTAGGGCTTATAATATTCCATTTACTGTAAATGCCACAATTTGTTTTTCCATTTATCTTATGATGGGCAAATGTGTTGCTTACACCTTTTTGCTCTTGTGAATAAGAAAGATATAAGCATAGGAGTATACTATCTGCCTCCCTGCTCTAAGTTTATTTGAGTATATATCAAGAAGTGAGATTGCCATATAATTAAATTTTTTTCCTCCTACCCTCTGGTTTGTCTTCTCACGTTATTGGCATTGTTCTTTGATGTATAAGGGTTATTTTATAATTTTTATGAAATCCATTTCATCTATTTTTTTCTTTTGTTTCTTGTGCTTTTGCTATCATACCTAGGAAACATGTTTCAAATATAATGTTATGAAGTTTCCTCCTCATATTTTCAGGAATTTTATGGTTTTGGTTCTTATATTTAGGGTCTTGATCTATTTAGAATTAATATTTGTATATGGTGTGAGATAGCAATGCAAATCCATTATTTTGAAAGTGAATCTGTGCCTTTCTTAGGGCTACTTGTGTCAGAAAGCAATTTTTCCAAGTTAATGTAACTGGCAATGATGTACCTGTGTTTAGTTTCTGAACCCTCAGTTCAATTTCATAGTCTGTATGTCTATATTTATGCCAGACTACATGTATTGATACTGTGGTTTTGCTATAAGTTTTTAAATTGGGAGTATAATTCTTAAATTATTATTATTATTATTATTTGCAATATTGATTTAACTATTTGGACCCCTTTGTGATTGTACATGAATTTGAGGTCCTGCTTTTCAATACATGCAATAAAGGCTGTTGTGAAGAGGTTATAATAGCATTGTATGTATAGATTGCATAGGGTACTATTGACATCTTAATAATATTATGTCTTCCTATCCATGAAAGTGGGGGTCATGCCTTTTAGCAGCATTGTGCAATTTTCAGTGACATTGACCTCAGTTCCATTGTTAAATTTATTCCTAGGTATTTTATATTTTAAGAACTATGGCAAGTGGAATTGATCTTTAAAAATTTCCATTTCAATATGTTATTTGCTGATGTATGGAAGCACACCTGATTTTTGTATGCTTTTCTTTAGGCCTGCAACTTTGCTAAAGTCAGTGAATCATTCTAGTAGTTTTCTGGTGGATTATTTTGTAATTTCTAAATAAAGGATCCTGTCATCTTGGAATATAGGTAGTTTTATTTTCATTATACTATCAGATACTGTATCATTTGCATACTAAATATTCCCATAAGAGAATATCTGTAGCTGTGCCTTTTATTCCATTACATTGGCACATTTTATTCCTGCATGCCCACCGTATTTATTCAAATATAGTTAATGTAACTTATTTTTTGAAAGTTCACTTTGAGTAGAACAACCATATAAATTCTTTCTGATTTGAAATGCTTCTAAGACAATATATGGAACTTGTTTTGTTATTGTTCAGGTTTTTGTATTGAATATTCTTTTTCAAAATATTTAATGTTGTAGGGAAACCATTCATGGAAGAATGCTACATATTTTTTAGTGATTAGATAATTTTACCTTATATATAATTACAATTAGAGAAGTAAATACCAAATGAAAGATTTACCTTAAAAATTGGAAATCAACTAAAGTGATGGATTAAAATAATGAATGTGTTTGATTTTGTTTTTTAGTAAAAGAGAGTTTTCATTTTTAGGTGAATGAATGATGATAAAATTATTATCAATATATTTAAGATTAGGTATCTGTAGTATGTTTTGTTTAACTTATCTATTTCATGACATAAATTTTTAACATACTTTGCTGTGTAGAATTATTTTTTAATTTAATTTTTTTTATTTTTTAAAAAGACTAGATTACATAAGTGTTACATAAAAAATGTAGGGGATTTCCATATGCCCCACTCATTACCCCTCCAAACTTTCCCACATTAACATCATCCTTCATTAGTGTGGTTCATTTGTTAAAATTGATGAAAACCTATTGGAGCATTGCTACTAAGTGTGGATTATAGTTTACATTATAGTTTAAACTCTCTTCTGCAGAACTTCGTAGTTATTAAAATATATATAATGGCCTCTACCTGCCATTGCTACATCATTCAGGACAATTCCAATGTTCTGAAAGCATCCCCATATTACACATATTTTTCCCTTTTCCTTCCTCTTAGAACCTCTGGTGGCCACTGTCTCCATATCAATTATAAAAGTTCTTCAATTACTAGAATAACAATAAGTCTATAGTAGAATAACAGTAAATCTCTGGTCCATCAATCATTCCCCAATCCTGAGGATTCTGGGATGATGATGGTCACTCTAACTCTAATTCAGTGGGATCTTAGATCTCATGGGGCAGAAGGATGGTACTATCTTCCTTGCAATTGGACTCTCTCATTCCTTGGGATGGTTATTGTCCATCATCATTTCCTTTTTAGTTTTTCTGGGTGAGTCCAATTAACTGGAGAGTAGTTGTTGTAACTATGTTGAGATTCAGGGCCTGACTGGCACATAGAAATCCCAAATATTTAAGTCTCTTGGACATACACCTATCAGTTCTGGAATTAACTATAGATTCAAATATAAGGGGCAGAAGAGCCATGTGTTTGGGAACCATAACTGAGTCCAACTCTGTCACACAGGGGAGCATGGATTCCAAAGCAGGGCCCACTGGCAGGGCACCAAATTTGTGAGCTGTCATTCTTGCCTATAGTGTCTGGATGTTTCCAGAGCTATCAGAAGCCATGCTCTTTGAGGCAATATTTGCTGTTGCAGTCAATGATATCCTGTTGAGATGTACATTCATGTAACCTCTAGATGACCTACTGAGTCATTTGAAGATTCTTAGACATATAAACTCATTTGTCTTTACCCTTTCCACATTTTGGTCAAGGTCTTTTCCAGTTGCAGTTAGTTGGTCCTTTGTGCCAGTGAGGCTCATCCTTTGATATCATGTCCCATGCCAGGGCAATACATTTATATGCTGGTTTGACTTAGAAAGAGGCCACATTTGAGCAACAAGGAGGCTCTCAGGAGGTAACTCTTAGGCAATCTATAACACTAGGCTAAGTTTCAATTTCAAAAGAAAAGGTTCATAAGTACAGTCATCAATATCAAGAGCCAGTAAATAGTCCGTCTTCCATTAGTCACTGCCCTGTGCTCAGAGGATTATTGTTAACCCATTAGAAAATGTGGCAGAAGTCCCTAGTATGGAAACTGGATATTCCTTTGGTTATTGTGTGGAACTCTACCCACTGTGACAATGCCCCATGAGCACTTGAACTCTTTTATATTCCTTATAGGTATGCCCCAGGTGAACCCCCTCCTCTGCATCACTGACATCCTACAACAATGATCCTTCCCTGCCACAGTTATAATCCATCTGTGATCCAAAACTTTTTAAAAAATGAAGCATACAAAATAACTTAATAAAATTAATGAGAAAATGAAATAATAATGATAGTTTTAAAACTGACAAATATAATTTTAAAAATTAAACAGAATTTGAAATAATAAAAAATAATAAAATTAAATTTAAAAAATAAATTTTGCCATTATATCTTTCATCACTCTAATACCTTTTGTCTTGTATGTACAGTGACATTATCTACTATTTATTCCTCCATGGTCTTATTTTTTTCATTTTATCTTCAAAAAATCTTTTGGTTACAGAAAAGTTATGTACACAATATAGGGGATTCCCATATACCCAACATCCTCCCCACTTTTCTCCTTTCCTCTATTAATAACATTTTACATGGTGGTAGTGCATTTGTTAAAATTGATGAACAAATATTGAAGCATTGCTACTAATCATGGGCAATAATTTACACTATGGATTACATTTTGGGCCATACATTTTATAAATTTTGATGAAATTTAACATGGTCTGTATCCATCATTGCAAGATCATGTAGAACAATTCCAACACCCCGAAATGCCACATGTTCCATCTATTCTCTTCTTCCTTCCCACCCCGTGAGAATCCATGGCTACCAGCAACCTTCACTCCTTGAAGAGCAAGATTGATAGTTACTTGCAACAATATTGAGGGCTTGAAATACTGGCCTATCTTCTGCTAACTCTCAATTAGAGTTAGAGTGTGCATCACCACCCCAGAATCCTCAGGATTGGGGAATGAATGATGGACTAGAAAAGACTTGCTATTATTCTACTATAGACTTATTGTTATTCTAGTAATGACCCTCTATTAGAGAACATAGCAGAACTCACCAAGATGGAATCGAACACAATCCGTTCATTGTGTGGGTCTCCACCTACAGATAAAACACAGTATGACAGGATGAACACTCATACTCCCTGGAAGCCTGCCCCAGGTGTGCCCTTTCCCACATGACCTGACGTTCAATACCCTAAACTTGTAAACTTCTCCTGTTGTATTTGTCAAAAAAAATCCCATCATTGAAATTTCAACTGCAAAACTGCAAATCCCAAGTTCTTCTGCTCCCTCTTCCAAAGTTACTCCCAGTTCCATGGACAGTGCAACCCCACCACCCTACCCCCTCACAGGCCAGTACCACCCAACCCAATAACATCACTGCAACACTGTCATGCCCATCCACTTCACAAGTACACCTTTCCACAGTATCATAGATTTTGTCCGTATGGCATTGGCTCACAACACTCTACTCCCTTTCTGTCTCTTGTAAACCTATCTTCCAGACTTCTCAATTTGCATAGCTCATATCAGTGAGGTCATGTAATATTTGTCCTTCATTGCCTGGCATGATTTACTCAACATAAAGTCTTCAAGATTCATCTATGTTATCTCATGTGTTAATATTCCATTTATTCTTACAGCTGAGTAATATTCAATTTTATATATATACAAGAATTTGCTTATCCATTCATCTGTTGATGGGCATTTGGATTGATTCCAAATTTTGACAATAGTGAAAAATGTTGCTATGAACATTGGTGTGCATATATCTCTTCATGTTCCTGCTTTCAATTCTTCTAGGTATGTACCCAATAGTGGGATTGCTCGATCATATGACAGTTCTAAAGACAGCTTCCTTAGAACCACTAGACTGTCCTCCACAATGGTTGCACCATTCTGCATTCCCACCAGCATTGGTAAGTGTTCTCATTTCTCCACAACTTCAACACTTTACTCCTCTCTTTTTAATAGCTGCAGGTCTAATCTCTGTAAGATGATAACTCATTGTAGCTTTGATTTGCTATTCCTTAAGAGCTGGTGATGTTGATCATCTTTTCATGTGCTTTTTAGCCATTTGTATTTCTTCTTTGGAGAAGTGTCTAATCAAATCCCTTGTCCTTTTATAAAATGGTTTCTTTGTCTTTTTGTTTTTGAGCTGTAGAATTTCTTTATATATCCTGGATACTAGGACCCTATCAGATATATGTGTATTAGTCAGGGTCCTCTCAGGAAGCAGAATCAACAGAAGATATCTGTCAATAATATGAGATTATAATAAAGACTCTCAAGTGACCATGGGGATGCACAAGTCCAGGTTCAGCAGGCAGGCTGCAAATCAGGGGCTCTGATGAAAATTCAATGAAAGGTCCTTGATGAGTTTCTGGAAGAAGTTGGCTGTCCAACGATGAGCTGGGAAATGCTCTCTGAATGTTGAAATCACTTCCCCTTTTAAAGCATTCAACTGATTGGATAAAAGCATCACCCATTGATGAGTCAATCTCCCTGATTGATGAAGATGTAATCAGCCATCCATGCAGTAAACTCACTGGTGATTGAAGTCCATAAATGCTCTTGTATTACAATTAGCCCAGTGCTTGCTGGAACAATCACCTGGACACAATTACTTGGCCAACTTGACACATTAGCCTAACCATTACAGTCCACAACTTGTCAACTTGACAACCATACACATTACCCTAAACAATACTTAGTCTCTAAGAAAAAACAATAACAGACAAGCATACATATATATTTCTGTTTAACAGTGTTCCACTCCCCTGCATACAACCGGAAACACATTAATTCCCTACAAAATATGGTGCAAGTCCTTGGGTAGTATTCACTCTTAAAATTGATATCCTTAAATATTATGATGTGGAATTAATCAATTTTTCATATGATAGAGGAAAATGTTGGGGAAGAAAACAAGAAATTTGTTTTGTGTACATATACAATCATAATGAAACAAGGAAGAACAATATATGACTATTACAATCCACATTTCTGAAACTGGTCACGTGGTCAAAGTTCATATTTATCACTGCCTTCTTCCACTACCCATTCCATGTTCCCGTTAACCTCAGCAAGCACTTCAGCTGGTCCTGGTTCTTTGCTTGGTGCAGCGACCCAAAGTTTCATTCCCAAAGATTCTGGGCCATTGTTAGTCCTGCTTGAATTGGTTTGTTGCAATTTTGCATTTACTTTAATCACAGGGCATAGTAGTACTAAGAGATGCCCTAGAAGATCGCCTGCATTCCAGGCAAATGCTTCTTTACCCCCATTATGTAGATGTAGACCTATTTCCCCTTGATAGTCAGGATCAATCACCCCAGCCAGCATAGTAATTCCCTTCTTTGCCTGTTGATTTATGGGTAAGAGGAACCCAAAGTGGCCAGGTGGAAGTCTGAAATTCCAGTTCCATGGAATCATTGTTGTGTTCCCTGGTGGTAACATTCCTCCTTTGGGGACTAAAACCTGTAGAACAGCAGAGCTTAAGGTTTCAGGGACAGGAAGCCAAAATTTTCCTAGTGGGTCACTAGGGGTAATAGTGGGTGGTGCCAATCCCATTTCCACCCCTTGATTCCTGGACCCATGAATCTTGGTTATGGGAGAAACAGCACCATAGTGAAGATGCTGATTCAGAGCATACACAGCTTCCTGGAGAACATTGCCCCAGCCCTGCAAGGTATTGCCACCTGGTTGGCACTATAATTGAGTCTTCAAAAGGCCATTTCACCATTCTATTATTCCAGCTGCTTCAGGCTGATGGGAAACATGGTAAGACCAATGAATTCCATGGGCATGTGCCCATTCCCACACATCATTTACTGTGAAGTGTGTTCCTTGATCAGAAGCAATGCTGGGTTGCATGTCATGTGGGTAGATAACACATTCAATGAGTCCACAGATGATAGTTTTGGAAGAAGCATTGCATGCCAGAAATGCAAACCCATAGCCAGAGTATGTGTCTATTCCAGTTAAAACAAATCGCTGCCCCTTTCATGGTAGAAGTGGTCCAATGTAGTCTACTTGCCACCAGGTAGCAGGCTAATCAACTCAATGAATGGTACCATATCGGGGGCTGAGAATGGGTCTTTGCTGCTGGCAGATTGGGCATTCAGCAATGGCTGTAGCCAAGTCAGCCTTGGTGAGGGAAAGTCCATGTTGCTGACTCCATGCATAACCTCCATCCCTACCGCTAATGCTACTTTGTTCATGAGCCCATTGGGCAATGACAGGAGTGACTGGGGAAAGAGGCTGAGCATTAGCCACAGAGCGGGTCATCTTATCCACTTGATTATTAATCTCTTCCCCTGCTGAAGTCACCCTCTGGTGAGCATTCACATGGGACAAAAATATGTTCATGTTTTTTGCCCACTGAGAAATGTTTATCCACATAGCTCTTTCGCAGACCTCCTTGCCACCAATTTTCCAATTATGTCCCTTCCAATTCCCTGACCATCCAGCCAAACCATTGGCAACAGCTGATGATTCAGTGTACAAACACACTTCTGGCCATTTCTTCTTCCAAACAAAATGAACAACTAGGTGCACTGCTCGATGTTTTCCCCACTGGGAGGATTTGCCCTCACCACGATCCTTCAAGGATGTCCCAGGAAAAGGCTGCAGTGCCGCAGCTGTCCACTTTTGGGTGGTACCTGCATATCGTGCAGAACCATCTGTAAACCAGGCCCGAGTTTTCTCAACCTCAGTCAATTGATTGTAAGAGACTCCCCAAGAGGTCAAAGCTATGGGCTTTGAAAGAGAAGGTAACATGGCAGGCGTAGTGACTATGGGCATTTGGGCTATTTCCTCATGTAACTTACTTATGCCTTCAGGACCTGCTCAAGCCCTAACTTGTATATACCACTTCCACTTTATTATGGAGTGCTTGCTGTGCATGCCCAACTTTATGGTTTGTTGGGTCAGACAATACCCAGCTCATGACGGGCAACTCAGGACCCATGGTAACTTGATGGCCCATGGTTAAGTGTTCAGTCTCTACTAAGGCCCAGTAGCAAGTCAATAGCTGTTTCTCAAAAGGAGAGCAGTTATCTACAGAGGATGGCAAGGCTTTGCTCCAAAATCTTAAGGGTCTGTGTTGTGATTTCCCTATAGGGGCCTGCCAAAGGCTCCAGACATCATCTCTATTTGCCACTGAAACTTTCAACACCATAGAATCTTCTGGATGATATGGCCTAAATGGTAGAGCAGCTTGCACAGCCACCTAGATGGAACTGTCACAGTGCTTCCTCTTGTTCCAGTCAGCAATTAAACCTAGCAGCTTTTCTGGTTGTCAAATATTTCCTCCCTTTCATTAGGCTGCCTTTTCAATTTCCTTACAAACTCCATTGAGGTAAAAAAGTTAGTAATATTGAGGAGGTCCCATTTATCTATTTTTTCTTTCATTGCTGGTGTTTTGTGTTTAAATTTCATGAAACCATTTGCTAATACAAGATCTTGTGGAAGTTTCCCTAAATTATCTTCCAAGATCTTTGTTGTCTTGCTTCTTGTATTTATATTTTTGATCCATCTTGAATTAATATTTGTATAAGGTGTGAGATGTTCCTCTCAATATATTTTGGATATTGGCATCCAGTTCTCCAAGGACCATTTGTTGAATATGCCATTATCTTCTAGTTTGAGTGGGCTTGGTGACCTGATCAAATTTCAGTTGACTGTATTTGTGAAGATCTATATTAGAACTCTCAATTCAGTTCCACTTGTCAGTATATATATCCTCATGCCAATTCTATGCAGTTTTTTTTCCCTTTTTTCATCTTTTTTTAATTTTTAATTTTTTTATTTTTTAAAACATACTTTAATAACATAAATGTTACTTTAAAAATGTAGGAGATTCCCATATGCCCCACACCCTACCAGGCCCACACTTTCCCACATTAAAAATCATTAGTCTGGTACATTTATAAAAATTGATGAACATACACTGGAGCATGGCCACTAAGTGTGGATTATAGATTACAGCATAGTTTTTTGTTTGTTTGTTTTTTAATATATATATTTATTATTTTTTAGAAGACACTTAGTTTACATAAATGTTACAGAAAAATTATATGAATTCTCATACGCCCCACCTCCTACACCTCCCACAAGCTCCCACATAAACATCTTTCATTAGTGTGGCACATCACCTGCAATGGATATACACATCCTGGGGCTTTGCCACTAAGCATGGACAATAGTTCACTTTAGAGACCACACTCTCTCCCAGACAGTTCTGCATGTTATATGCTGATATAAAATGGCCTGTATCGGTCGTTGCAATGTCATTAATGATAATTCCCAACTCCTGAAAAAGCCCCTGTATTACAAATGCTTTTCCTTCTCCCTGCTCCAAAAGTGTACAGTAGCCACTGGCTCCACATTAATGTTGTAATTTCTTCCATTACTTGAATCACAATATGTCTATAACAGAATACCAGTAAGTCCACTCTAGTCCATAGCACTTCCCACTATCCTGAGGGGTCTGGGATGGTGATGTACACTACACTCCAAGTGAGAGGGGCCTTATATCCCATGGATGAGTTGGATGGGATTAACCTGCCTGCAGCTGCAGACTCCCTCTATTCCCTGGGAGGGCCATTGTCGATAATCATCTCACCACCAGGCGTCCTGGGTGAGTCCACTGAGCTGTAGAGTAGGAGTTGTAGCTGCACTGAGATTCCTGGTCCAGCTGGCACATGAGCTGGCCCAAGACTCCAGTCTCTGGAAGTACACCTACAAGCTCTAGCACCACATATAGGTTTGAATAGAAGGGACTAATGGACATTGTGCAGGGAGGACATATTTGAGTCCAACTTTGTCACTCTCAGGAGCACAGATTCCAAAATATGGCCCACTGAAAAGGCACCAAACTCTGGTGCTATCTGCCCTGATAGAGGACCTGGGTATCTCCAGAGCCCTCAGGAGCCCCTGTATTTGGGGTGATATCCACATTGGAAGCCTATGAGGTCCTACTGAGATGTGCATAAGCGTTACCACTGGGATGACCTTCCGACTCACTTTGAAGTCTCTTTGCCATATGAAATCATTTGTCTTTACCTTTTCCCAATTTTATTCAAGGATTTTTTCCACTCCTATTGCTAGTTGGCACTAGGTAGTAATCCCTCGTTGCCAGGGAGGCTCCTCTCTGGGAGTCATTTCCCATGCTGGAAGGAAGGTAATGCGTTCATATGCTGAGTTTGGCTTAGAGAGAGGCCACATTTGAGCAGCAAGGAGGCTCTCAGGAGGCAACCCTTAGTCACCCCATAACAATAGGCTAAGTTTCAGATTCATGAGCAAAGATTTGTAAGGCTAGTCATCAATAACAAGAGCCCATCAGTGGATCATCCTCCATAGCCAGACACTGCCCCTGCACTTGGGGGCCTGTTGCTGCTCCCTTGGAGAATGTGGCAGAGCTCTCTAGGCTGGGAATTCAGTATTCTCTCATTTATTGAGTTATTCTCCACCCACTGTGACATTGCCCCATGAACAATTTTATATACCTTTTATGTATGTTCAGGTGAACATCCTCCCATGAAACCCCATCCCTGACACCCCCCCCCCAATGATCCTCTCCTACCCCAGTTATAGCCTCTCTTTTATCCAAAGCTTCTTTATAGATGAAGCCAATATAATAGCCAAATACAATTAATATGAAAATGAAATAATAATCATAAGCTTAAATGTAAGAGAAAAAAATACATGAAAACTTAAAAAAAAAACTAAAACTTAAATTAAATTAAAGGTTTGGTATATTCAAAAAATGGGAAAAAGAAATTAAAGAAAACATTTTTTTTGACATTTTGCTCCTTTTTATCACTGCAATATCAGTCGTCCAGTCTGTACCATGGCACATTTTCCCTCTCACTTCCCAGTGTCTCAATGTTTTTCATATAATTTTCAATGAAGTTTTAGGTCACAGCAAAGACACACAGAATACAAGAGACCCTCATATACCCAAACTCCTCCCCCTTTCCTCACCCCATATTAAAACGTTTTTGTATATGGATGGCAACATCGTTATAACTGTTATACAGATAGTGAAACTTAGCTACTAAACACTGTCAATGGTTTACAGTTTGGTTTATATATTAAACCCTACATTTTATACGTTTTGATGATATTTACCATGTCCTGTGTCCATCACTGTAAAGTAATGAAAAACATTTCCACTGACCACTAAATACCCCCTGTTTGATCTATTCTATCCTTCCTCACCATTCCCCTGTGGGCCAAGAAGACCCCCACACTTGACTCATTGGAAGACAAGATTCATAGTTACATGCAACAAGAGGTCTTGAAACACTGGTTTGTCTTCCTCTATTATGAACTGCACTTGCTCATAAGAAACTCTCACAGGTCTGTTTCTGGATGAATCAGTCCTCCCAAATATTGGAGTCCATCTCCTTCCCGCTCATTGTGTGGGTCTCCATCCACTGATACCTCACATTATGACAGGATGAACCCTCACACAGTCCCTAGAAGCCTGCTCCAGATGCGCCCTGTCCCAAATGCCCCCCCTAAACAACACCCTAAACCAGTGATACATCCTTGCCATATTGTGATAAGAACATTCCAACCTCTGCAGTTTCAACCTCATACCCACAAAACCCAAGTGTTTACCTGGTCCCTCTCCTATCTCCCCCAACCCCCTCGACCCCAGTATCCTGGGTATTCTAACCCACCCTTCCCAATCTACCCACACATCAACCTTGCACACCAAATGCAATAATATCACTACCCACTTGTCCTATCCCTTCAATACGCAACTAGACTCTATCACTTTACCATAGATTATGTCTGTATGGGTGTGGCTCACAACTTTCTGTTCTAGTCTCTTTCTTGTAAACCTATCTTTCAGACAGTTTCTCAGAGACTGCTCAATTTCCTTAATTCATATCAGTGAGTCATGTACTGCTCATCCTCCAATGCCTGGCTTACTTCACTCAATATAAGATCTTACAAATTCATCCATGTTATTCCATGTGTTAGCACTTTATTCCTTCTAACAGCTGAGTAATATTCCATTGTATGTATGTACCACATTTTATTTATCCATTCATCTGTTGATGGGCACCGGGGTTGATTCCAACTTTTGGCAATAGTGTACAATGTCACTATAATCATTGGTGTGCATATATCTGTTCGTGTCTTTGTTTTAAATTCTTCTGGGTATATACCCAGCAGTGGAATTACTGGATCATATGGAATATCTATAGTCTGTTTTTTGAGAAACCGCCAGACTGTCCTCCACAATGACTGGACCATTCCACAATTCCACAAACAGTGCATAAGTGTTCCCATTCCTCCACATCCTCTCCAACACTTACCTTATACTCTGCTGTTTTTTTAATAGGTGCCATTCTAATATGTGTAAGATGGTATCTAATTGTAGTTTTGATTTCTATTTCCCTAATAGCTAGTTATGTCGAGCATTTTTCCATGTGTTTTTCAGCCATTTTAGTTCTTCTTTGGAGAAGTGTATTTTCAGGTCACTTGCCCATTTTTTAAATGGGTTGTCTTTTTATTTTCTAGGTGAAGGATTTTTTTATATTTGCAGGATATTAGGCTCTTATCAGATATATGGTTGCCAAATATTTTCTCCCATTGTGTAGGCTGCCTTTTTATTTTCTTAATAACGTCCTTTTAGGTGCAAGTGTTTTTAATTTTGAGGAGATCCCATTTATCCATTTTTTCTTTTGCTGCTTGTGCTTTGGGTGTGAAGTTCTTGAAACCATTTCCTATTAAAAGGTCCTGTAGATGCTTCCCTACATTATCTTCTTTATGTTATTGGCTCTTATATTTAGATCTCTGAGTTGATTTTTGTATAAGGTGTGAAATGGTGTTCTTCTATCATTCTTTTGGATATGGATATCCAGTTCTCCAAGCACCACTTGTTGAAGAGGCCATTCTCTCCCAACTGAGTTGGCTTGGTAGTCTGGTCGAATATCAGATGACTGTATATGCAATGATTTATATAAGAACTCTCACTTTGGTTCCATTGGTCATTATATCTATCCTTGTGCCAATACCATGCAGTTTTGAACACTGTAGCTTTGTAGTATGTTTTAAAGTCAGATAGTGTGATACCGCCATCTTCATTTTTCTTTTTCAATATGTCTCTGGCAATTCAGGGCCTCTTAACCTTCCAAATAAATTTTGCAGTTAGTTTTTCCAGTTCCTTAAAAAATGATTTGTTGATTTTTTTTTTTTTGATGACATTAAAACAGTAAATTAATTTGGGCAGCATAGACATCTTGATGAGGTTTAGTCTTCCTATCCATGAACAGGAAATATTCTTCCATTTATTTAAATCTTCTTTGATTTGCTTTAACAGTGTTGTATACTTTTCTGTATATAAGTACTTTACATCTTTAGGTAAATTTATTCCTAGGTATTTGATTCTTTTAGCTACTATTGTAAATGGTATTTTTTTCTTGATTTCCTCCTCAGATTGCTCATTATTGGTGTACAGAAATGCTACTGATTTTTGAACATTGATCTTATAGCTCGCAACATTACTGAGCTCCTTTACAAGTTCTAGAAACTGTTGCAGATTTCTCAGGGCTTTCTATGTAAAGGACCATGCCATCTGCAAATAATGAAATTTTTACTTTTTCTTTAACAATTTGAATACTTTTTATATCTTTTTCCCACCTCAGTTCTCAAGCAAGTACTTCCAAGGCAATGTTAAATAAGAGTGGAGATATTGAGCATCCTTGTCTTGTTCTTAGTCACGAGGGAAGGCTTTTAAGATTTCACCATTGAAGATGATGTTAACTTTGGGTTTTCCATATATACCCTTTATCATGTTCAGAAAGTTTCCTTCTATTCCTATATTTTGTAGTGTTTTTATCAAAAAAAGGGTGCTGTATTTGTTGAATGCTATTTCTCCATCTATAGAGATCATCATGTGATTTTTTTCTTTCAATCTGTTTATGTGGTGATCTATATTGATTGATTTTCTTATGTTGAACCATCATTGCATATCCGGGATGAAATCCACTTGGTCATGGTGTATAATTCTTTTGATATGTTGTTGAATGCAATTAGCAAGTGTTTTGTTGAGGATTTTAGCATCTAGTTTCATTAGAGAACTTGGTCTGTAATTTTCCTTTCTTGTGGTATCTTTCTTTGGCTTTGGTATTAAGGTATTGTTGGCATCATAGAATGAGTTAGGCAGTGTTCCTTCTACTTCTGTTTTGTGGAAGAGCTTAAGCAGGATTGCTGTTAACTCTTTCCAGAGTGTTTGGTAGAATTCTACTGTCAAGCCATCTGGTCTTGGACTCTTAGTTGGGAGATTTTTGATGACTGAGTCTATCTCTTTACTTGTCATTGAACTGTTGAGTTCATCAATTTCTTCTTTCATCAATGTTGGTGGCTTGTGAGTTTCTAGGAATTTGTCCATTTCCTCTAAATTATCATTCTTTTTGGCATATAATTTTTCAAAGTATCCTCTTATGACATTTGCTATTTCTGTGGGTTCAGTAGTGATATCCCATTCTTCAATCCTTATTTTGTGTATTTTCATCTGCTATTTCATATTTTTAGTTAGTCTGGCTAGGGTTTGTCAATTTTATCGATCTTCTCAAAGAACCAGCTTTGGGTTTTGTTTATTTTTCGAGTGTTTTCTTATGTTGTGTTTCATTTAGTTCAGCTCTAATCTTTGTTATTTCCATCTTTCTACTTCCTTTGGGGATGATTTGTTGTTGTTTTTCCAATTCCTCCAGGTGTGCAGTTAGGTCTTCAAATTTAGCTATTTCTTCTTTTTTAATATATGCATTAATGGCTATGAACTTCCCTTTCAGTACAGCTTTGGCTGCATGCCATAAGTTTTGATTTGTTGTTTTGCCATTTTCATTTGTTTCAAGGTAGTTACTGATTTCTTTTGAGATTTCCTCCTTGACCTACTGTTTGTCTGAGTGTGTTGTTTAACTTCCATATTTTTGTGCCTAATCTGGTTCTCTAACCCTTAGTGATTTTCAATTTCATTCCATTGTGGACATGGAAATTACATTGTATAATCTCAATCTTTCTGAATTCATTGAGACTTGTTCTGTGGCCTAGCATATGGTCTGTCTTGGAGTATGATCCCAGTGCACTTGAGAAGAATGTATATCACACAGTATTTGGGTGTAGTGTTCTGTATATGTCTATTAGGTCCAGGTCCTCTAATATATTATTGAGAGTCTTTGTCTCTTTATTGATTCTCTGTCTGCATGTTCTGTCTAATGGTGATAATGGTGTATTAATGTCACCCAGTATAATTGTAGAGGCATTTATTTCTCCATTTAGTTTTTCCAGTGTTTGCCTCATATATTTTGAGGCACCCTGATTAGGTGCATAAATGTTTATGATTGTTCTGTCTTCTTGAAAGACTACCCCTTTTATTAATATATAGTGTCCATCTTTGTCTCTTGCAATAGTTTAGCTTTTAAAGTCTATTTTGTCCAATAGTAGAATAGCTACTCCTGCCCTTTTTTGGTTATTGTTTGCCTGTATAATTGTTTTCCAGCCATTCACTTTCAGCCTTCTTCAATCCCTGGGTCTGAGATGGGTTTCTTGTAGGCATCATAGGGATGGATCATACTTCCTTATCCATTCTGTCAATCTGTGACTCTTGACTGGTAAGTTTAATACATTAATATTCAGTGTTATTACTCTCAACGAATTTCTTACATCAGCCATATTTTCATTTGGGTTTATGCATGTCATATGTTGTTTTTATTTGTCCTTTTCTCTTTTTAGTTGCTCTTACCCTCTCCTCCAACTCTCTCTCTCCTGTTTTTTCTTTTCAACCTGCAGAACTTCCTTTAGTATTTCTTGAAGTGCAGGTTTCTTATTGGCATACTCTCTTAATTTCTGTTTATCTGTGAATATTTTGAGCTCTCCATCATTTTTGAATGCCAGTTTTGCTGGATAGAGAATTTGTGGCTGGAAGTTTTTTCCTTTTAGTATTTTGACTATGTCATACCACTGTCTTCTTGCTTCCATGGCTTCAGATGAGAAATCAGCACTTAATCTTATTGAGCTTCCCTTGTGTGTGATGGTACTCTTTTCTCTTGCTTCCTTGAGTATTTTTTCTTTGTCTTGGGCATTGGACATTTTGATAATTATATGTCTTGGAGTATGCCTGTTGGGATTTACACTGTTTGGGATGTGTTGTGCTCCTGGACATGTACATCCATCTCCTTCAATTGGGTTGGGAAGTTTTCAGCCATTATTTACTTCAACAGTCCTTCTTTTACCTATCCTTCTCTTCTCCTTCTGGGATGCTTATAATGCATATATTTCTGTGTTTTGTGTTGTCAATTAAATCCCTATATTCCTGATGGATTTTTTCTAACTTTTCATCTATCTGTTCTACTATCTGTTTGAGTTCAGATGTACTGTTTTCCACATCACTAATTCTTTCTTCTGTCTGTCAAATCTGCTGTTATATGAATCCAGCATCTTTTTGATTTTTTTGGATTGTGCCATTCATCACCATCATATTCGTTGTCTTTTTATTTATGTTTACAATTTCTTCAGTATTTTCTCCCAGTGCCTTCTTAATATCCTTAATTTCTTCCTTCACTTCATTAAGTTGGTCCATGATATTTCTTTGGACAGCTTTAATTAGTTGTTCAATGTTCTGCATCTCTTCCGAATTTTTAGTTTGTTCATTGGACTGGTCCATATCTTCCTGTTTCTCAGTATGGCTTGTAATTTTTTGTTGCCCTCTGGTCATCATTTTATCTTGATGGGTTTATACAGTTAACTTCTCTCTTTGATTAGCTTCTCTCTTTGCTCTAGAGTTTTATTTAGCTGGTGGTTGTGTGTGTGTGTTAACTTTTCTCTTTGACACTTTGTTCTTCTTGTTCTATTTCTTTGCTTTTTCCTATGTTCCCTTGAAGGAAAAAGATTAGTGCCCAAGGAAATGAAAGAGGTTAGAAAGAAAAAAGAATAATGGTAATATTGATAAAAGTTAGAAGAGGGGCCTTATAAGACTTAGTAAAATGAATATTTAATTCAGGTAGGCAGTGTAGAGTAATAGGAAATAAAATTGGTATACCTACAATGGAATGGGAAATGAAATAAAGGAAAATATATAGTATAATTTAAAATGCCAGAATGTTGAGGAGAGAGAAAAAGAGTAAAGAAAGGACTGAAAGGAAAAAGTTAATAATAATAACAATAATAAAAGAAAACAGAATAGACAAGATAGAAATCGACACCCATGAAGTTGCAGACTAATGAAAACAGGTGGAATGTAAGAACCACAACAGAAAGCAGAAGATATAAAGATAAAGAAAGGAAAAGAAATAGTTTTTGTAGACAAAATCAATATACACAGAGAATGGAAATTCAAGAAAGAGAAGTACAGCAAACAAGAAACAAACTAGCAGCACCTAATTAAAAGAGAACAAAAGGGGGACAGGGGAGGAAAGAGGAAAGAAAAGCAAGAAACAAACAAACAAAGAAACAAAGAAAAACCAAACAAACCCACAAGAAAGCAGTCAAACAAAGGTAAGGAAGAACATCGCCCCTACATGCACCCTTGTGGAGACTCAGTCCTGCTTGTATTCGTCAATCAATTACCCTGCAGGTTAATTTCTACAGGTTTTGATGTAGATTTTAGCAATTAAACTAAGTTTTAAAATTTTTTTAAAGTTATCTTTGTTTTTTTTTTTTTTTTGGTGAAATAGGGGAATCAAAAGAAGGCCTCTTCTAGACCACCCCCTCTGCCAAGGCCACCCTAAAGATGCTCGTGGAAACATATCAAACACTTCCCACCGCCTGGCCTCCCCAGTCGAGCTGAGACTTTGATACTCGTCAGCACAGAACAATAAAATTGGCTGACTCCACCCCCTCCTGAGCCAAGCCTTGTATTACAGGGTGGTTAGTTAAATCAGGCTTCTTCAGCAGATTTGCCTCTCCTCTCAGCCTGGTCCACTTCAAACCTGTTGTTTTGCTCCCCAAACATGCAAGGGGGTCCATACAGCCAAGCCCACAGAAAGGAAATCCCTCTCCACCCTCTGTTAGAACCCTCCCACTCTCAGAGAATGCTCCCTCTCACCGGATTGCTGGTGTAAGTCAGGATCATCTTAGCCCTTTGCCCTGAGGGTGAGCCTTAGCCAGCTAAGAAAAGAACTCACGGTTTATCTTGAGCAATGTACCTCACTGTCCAAATCCCTCCCAATTGATATCCGTAAGGTTCTCACTCCATGGGCTCCCAGAACAGACTACTCGGGCAGGCTTCTGTCCCAAATCAGCTGCCCTGTGAGATAGATGGTGAGTGCCCACCTAATCTGACACTTTCTTGCTCCTTCTCCACCATGCAGTTTTGACCACTGTAGCTTTGCAGTATGTTTTAAATTCAGGTGGTGTGATTTCTCCAGTTTCATTTTTCTATGTCAATATGTCTGTGGCTATTCAGGGCACCTTGCCCTTCCAAATAAATTTCATAGTTAGATTTTCCAATTCTGTAAAAAAAATGTGGAGTAATTTTTATTGGGATTGCATGAAATCTGTAAATAAATTTGGGTAGGATAGACATCTTAATGCTGTTTAGTCTTCCTATCCATGAGCAGGTAATATTCTTCCATTTATTTAGGTCTTCTTTGAATTCTTTTAACAGAGTAGTGAAGTTTTCTTTTTATAAGTCATTTACATCTTTAGTTAAATTTATTTCTAGGTTTCTGATTCTTGTAGTTGCCTTTGTAAATGAGATTTTTTTCTTGATATTCCCCTCAGATTGCTCATTATTGGTGTACAGAAATGTTACTGATTTTTGCACATTAACCTTATACCACTTTATTGGACTCATTTGTAAGGTTATTGATAAGATGATTTGCACATTAATCTTATACCTTGCCACTTTACTGAACTCATTTATAAACTCCTTTATAGATTTTTCAGGGCTTTTGAGATATAGGATTATGTTACCTGAAAATAGTGAATTTTTTACTTCTTCCTTTCCAATTTGTTTGCCTTTTATATCTTTATATTGCCTAAGTGCTCGAGCAAGTACTTCTAACACTATGTTAAATAACAACAGTGAGAGTGGGAATCCTTATCCTATTTTAGATCTTTGAAGGAAAGATTTTAAGATTTCACCATTTAAGATTATATTAGCTGTGTTTTTTCATCTATACCTTTTATCATGTTGAGTAAGTTTCCTTCTATTCCTGTTTTTTGAAGTGTTTTCCAGAAAGTGTGCTGTATTTTGCCAAATGATTTTTCTGCATGTATAGAGATTAATATGTGATTTTTAAAATCTGTTTATGTGGTGTATTACATTGATTGATTTTCTTATGTTGAAGCATCCTTGCATACCAGGGATGAAACCAAGTGGGTCAGGGTGTATAAGTCATTTGATGCATTGTTGAATATCATTAGCAAGTACTTTCTTGAGGATTTGAGCATCAAGATTCATGAAAGATATTGATCTATAGTTTTCCTTTCTCATGTCATCCTTGTTTGCCTTTGATATTAGGGGGATTTGGACATAAAATGAGTTAGGCAGTGTTCCCTCCACTTCTATTTTTTGGAAGTGTTTCAACAGGATTGGTGTTCATTCTTTCCAGAATGTTTGGTAAAATTCAATGTGAAGCCATCTGGTCTTGGACTCTTCTTAGATTTTTGATCACTAATTTAATCTTGTTACTTATGGTTGGTTTGTTGAATTCATCGATTTCTTCTTTCATCAATGTAGGCTACTTGTATGTTTCTAGGAATTTGTCCATTTCCTCTTAATTATCCATCTTGTTGGCATATGATTTTTCAAAATTTCCTTTTATGTTACACTTTATTTCTATGGTATCTGTGGTGGTATCTCCTTCATCAATTCTTATTTTATGTATTTGTAACTTCTCTCTTTTTTTCTTTGTTTGTTTAACCAAGGGATTGTCAATTTTATTAATCTTCTCAAACAACCAGCTTCTGTTTTTTTCTTCTAGTGCTTTCTTAATTTCAATTTCATTTAGCTCTCCTCCAATCTTTGTTATTTCCTTCTTTCTAATTCCTTTGAGTTTAGTTTGTTGTTCTTTTTCTAATTCCTCCAGGTGTGCAGTTAGGTATACGATTTTAGCTCTTTCTTCTTTTTTAATATAAGTATTTATTGTTATGAATTTCCCTCTCAGCACAGCATTATCTGCATCCCATAGGTTCTGATAGGTTGTGTTGTCATTTTCATTCATTTCAAAGTAGTTATTGATTTCTTTTACAATTTCCTCCTTGACTCACTGATTGTCAAAGAGTGTGCTTTTTAACTTCCATGCATTTGTGCCTAATCTGGTTCTCTGGCCCTTACAGATTTCCAGCTTCATTCCATTGTTTGCAGAGAAATAACTTTGTATAATTTCCATCTTTCTGAATTCATGTTAGTTGTTCTGTGGCCTAGCATTAGGTCTATTTCAAGAATGATCCATGTGAACTCGAGAACAATGTGTATCACACTCTATTTGGTGTAATGTTCTGTATATGTCAATTAGGTCCAGATCCTCTAATGTAATACTCAAAGTCTTTGTTTCTTTATTGATTCTCTGTTGAGTTGTTCTGTCTAATGGTGATAATGGGGTATTAAAGTCCCCCACTATAATTGTAGAGGCAGCTATTTATCCACATTTTTCCCCAATGTTTCCCTAATATATTTTGAGGTGCTCTTGTTAGATGAGTAATTGTTTATGATTGTTCTTTCTTTTTGAGAGATTACCCATTTTATTAATATATAATGGAATTCTTTGTCTCATGCTATAGTTTTGCATTTGAAATCTATTTTCTCTGATATTAGTATAGCTTCTTCTGCCTTTTTTTGATTATTGTTTGCATGGAAAATTATTTTCCAACCATTCACTTTCAGCCTCCTTGCATCCCTGGGTCTAAGGTGAGTTTATTGCAGACAGCATATAGATGAGTCATATTTCTTTAGCTATTCTGCCAATCTGTGTCTCTAAGTTGGAGATTTTAATCCATTAATGTTCAGTTTTATTAGTCTCAATGAGCTACTTTCACCACCCATTTCATCAGATATATCTCTATTCTGCTTTTCATTTCACCCTTCAGAACTCCCTTTAACATATCTTCAAGGTCAGGCTTTTTAATGACAAACTCTTAATCTTTGTTTGTTTATGAACATTTTAATCTCTCCCTCATTTTTGAATGCCAGCTTTGCTGGATAGAATATTCTTGACTGGGAGTATTTTTTTTCTTTTATCCCCTTAACTATGTCATATGTCTTCTTGCCTTCATGGTTTCAGATGAGAAATCAGCACTTAATCTTTTCATGTTTCCCTTGTGTGTGAAGGATCTCTTTTCTCATGCTGCTTTCAGTATTCTCTCTTTGTCTTGAGCATTCGTCAAATTGACAAGTGTATGTCTTAGAGTAGGCCTTTTAGAATTTATACAATTTGGGATATGATTCAATTCCTGGGCATGTAGCCCATGCTCTTCAATAGATTTGGGAAATTTTCAGCCATTATTTCTTGTTGCACACCTTCTACCCCCTTTCTCTTCTCTTCTCCTTCTGGGATGCCTATAATGCATATCTTTGTGCATTTCACATTGTCATTCAAGTCCCTAGGTCCCTGGTGGATTTTTTAAATCTTTTTATCTATCTGTTTTACTGTCTGATTTCAGATGTACTGTTTTCTATGTCACTAATTCTTTCCTCTGCCTATTCAAATCTGCCTTTATGTTCTTCCACTGTATTTTTCATTTCTTGCATTGTGCCATTCATCATCATCCTATCCATTATCGTTTTATGTATGTTTACAGTTTCTTCAGTATGTCTCCCCAGTGTCTTCTTTTTAAAAAGATTTATTTATTTATTTATCTCACCCTTGTCTGCTCTCTGTGTCCATTCGCTGTGTTCTTCTGTGTCTGCTTGTCATCTCTTAATGTGGCACCAGGAACTGATTCTGCAACCTTCTGGAGTGGGAAAGAGGTGCTCAATATCTTGCACCACCTCAGCTCCCAGGTCTTTTGAGTCTCTTATTGTCTCTCTTCTGTGTGTCTTTTTGTTGTGTCATCTTGCTGTGCCAGCTCTCTATGTGGACCAGCACTCCATGTGGGCTAGCACTCCTGAGTGGCCCAAAACTCCCATGTGGGCAAGCACTCCTTCACAGGCCAACACTCTGCATGGGTCAGCACTCCATGTGGGCCAGCTCACAACGTGCACCAGCTTGCTTTCACCAGGAGGCCCCAGGAATCAAACCCTGGAACTCCTATATGGCAGAGAGAATGCCAATCACTTGAGCCACATCCACTTCGTTCTCCAAGTGTCTTATTATTAACTTTAATTATAAGGTCCCTGTCTCCTCTCCATTTTTTTTTTTTTT
>JAQZBX010037210.1:0-15741 GCA_029593785.1 Cabassous unicinctus | reverse complement strand
TAGTAGGAAATGTATTTGTTTCAGTCAGCCTGGCAGGTTTGAACTGCCACCTCCACACTCTCCACTAATCCCATCACCTGGCCTGAGCCAAGTTACTTAGATTTCTGAGACTGTTTCCTCAGTTACAAAAGAGGGTGGCTAATATAGATATATCAATACATTGTATCAAGAATAAGATAAAATAAAAAACCACAAAATGTCTAGCATAATTAGTCTCTCTTTCCCCTTCCCAAGGTGGCAACTCTGAAGGAAAAATATTCATTAGGATGAAGGTGGTCCCACATTTTTAAAATGAGTTTTATCATTATAGGGTTGCATTTTGCTCTTATTGATCAGAGATCAATTTCAAGATTATTTGTTACTTTTCTATTTTGGGCAAAGATCTAGTTGCCATCTTGGTACTTAAGGGACCATGTCTATGTGTGAGTTTACATGGTTGTGGGGCAGTGTGACAGAGGCAGTTGTGAAAGATGAACATGACAATTTAGACCGGATTATAAAGGGTTCTGTCTGGCACATTAAGGGTTTAGACATTATCCAAGAGAAAAGGAGACCACCAACATTCTTTGAGCAGAGAAAAAACACAGTTTTGTCTGTTTTGGGAAGATAGCTGTCTTAGTTTTCCAGGCTGCTATGACAAGTCCCACACAGCAAGAGTTTTTTGGCTTACGGTTCTGGAGGCCAGAAGTCCCAATCAAGGCGCAGGCAAGTCCCAGAGTCTGTAGTGTTCTGCTGCTGGTTTGTCACAATCCTCGGGGCTCTTTGGCTTGCTCCTCCGCCTCCCAGCACATGGCAGTGTCCTGTGTCTGCTCTTGGTTTCTGCTGACTTTTGGCTCTTTAAAAGGCCTCCAGTAATATAGATAAAAGGCCCACCCTCATCTGGTTTGGCCACACCTGAGTAGGATCTTTGAAGATCATATTCACAAGTGAGTCCACCACACCTTAACTGGAAATGCACCTTCAAAGGGTCCTATTTACAAATGGGTTTGCATGCACAGGAATGCAGATTAAGATTAAGAACATGCCTTTTTGTTGGGGTGCCTAATTCAATCTACCAGGATAGCTGACATACTAGACTAAATCTTTGGATGACAGGATCTGTTTCTTAATTATTTGTAGATCCTTTACTCATTTTTATATAAACGAATTAAAGAATGAATAGCTGGAAGGCAGGATTGGAGGGGGAATAGAGCATGGGCAGGGAGATCAGGATGGAATTGAAGAAAATGTCATGAAAGTTTTCAGAGCCAGACTCACAAGGATTAGTGACTAGTTAGATGTCAGAGCTAAGGAAGATGGGGGAGAAGTTGAAAAGAACTCTGAAGCAGTTGGCTTGGATGACAGCTTTGGGCTGGGGGTGGAGTGGGATGGTTGCCATTAGCAGAAATAGAAAACAGAGAGTGGGAAACCAGTTTTGAAAATTAGGGGAAACAATGAGTCTGATTTTAGTTGTAATGAGCTTGCACTGAGGTGGAAATGTACAACAGACAAATTAAAACACAAGTGTGGAGTTGCACAGAGGTCAAGACTAAAGATTGAGATTGGTTTGTGGAAGCAGACTCAAAAGCGACAGTTGAAACATTAAGAGTGGATGATATCATCCTTGGAGAATGTTTTGATCAGGGAGATTGGACAATTACAGGACCTAGGAGAATACTAACCTTTATGGGATGGCTGTAGGAGAGGCAATAAGGAAATACAGGAGGGAAAAAATGGTCACAGAAGTACCATGAGACAGCAGTGCTATGGAGGCTGAGAGAGAAAGATTTCAAAGACGTGGCGACCTGTACAAACCCAGAAGGGTTGAGTGCAATGAGGTCTGAGAGTCACTGGCAATTAGTAGATCAGTAGATCAGTGGCCATCTCTTTGGAGACTGTTGCCACGGGAGGATCCTGGAGCTAGATTATAGTGCGGTCAAGTAGAGGCAGGGCTGATGGAGAGAGAAGTGGCAACAGCTTCACTTTACATCTTCAATGGCTTTTTCTTAGTCTCTTTTGAAGACTCTTTGCTGCCCCAGTAAATGTTGATGTTACCTAGGACTCTGTCCTTAGCTCTCTGCTTGTAACAGTTAGGGTTCTCTTGGTTTCAAATAACAGAAAACAACTCCAGCTGGCTTAGCAGAGAGATTTATTGGAAGGATACAGGGTTACCTCATAGGACCCAAAGGATTATGACGGGGACTTGTGTACAAGCTTTAACCAAAAGCCAAGCACCATTAGGGTTTCAACGTCTTTTTGCTTCCCTCTCAGTGTCTATTTTATTTTTTTCTCTCATTGCAAGCCAGCTGCCTCAGTTTTCAAGGCCGTGCGGTAGGAAACACGTCTGCCACTAGCTTCTGAGTCACACGCACAGCCACTCAGAGGAGCACTGCTATATCTCACTTGCTCTCACTCTTGATATCGTTTAAGGGAAGAGGATGAGTCGGCTGACTTGCATAGATACCCATCCTTGGGCAAGTCAGCTGAGGGCAGAGGAATAAGGTCATGCTGCATGAACAGCATCATGGGGGAATGGGGTTAGGGACTTCCCCTCTCTGTGATCAGCCCCTAATATACGTGGGTGAGTCCCCAGTGGCCATGTCTATACCCACTTGGAGAACCAGAGTTGATTGGTCCAGGGAGCCAGCCAGAACCTCTCTCTGTGGTCAATGGACTTGGGACTACAGAGATTATGGGTCAAATCCTCTTTGGAATGGTGTGAGGCCATTGATGACTATGGGCTCTCCCTGTATGGAGTCATCAGGCAGAGCGGCAGAGCCTGGAGGTACTTGAGTTGCTGGTTCTAATTATCCTGGAAAACCAGCTGCACTGCTACCTTCCTTATGTTAGATTCCATAAACTAGCTGAGTATCTTCCAGTAAATTCCTTTCAGTCTAAACTAGTTTGGATAAGTTTCTGTCATTGAGACCAAAAAGAGTCTTGATGACTATAGGCCAAGGAGTTGCCCAATAGCTGTTACCAACCCTGGCCTCTTGCCTCCCATATCAAATGTGGAAAGTGACCCCTCCCTGTCTCTTGTTATGTTTCCTGGGAGAAATCAGATCCAAATAGTGATTGCAATACGAGTTTTTGGTATTCTGGCAGTTACTGAAATGCTAGCACGGTGTTGGCACATTACTCTAATTTTGATATATTAAAATCTAAAATCTGTACCATTTATGCTTTGAGATCAGGATCAATGACTCAGTTATTAAATGTATGATGAAAATACTTGCTGGACAAAATTCTACCAAAAGTCAGAAGGGGCTTTTTATCAGCTGGAACAATTTGTACAAAAACACATGCTACTCAATGACACCATTGATCCACCTCCTTTTTGAAATACTTCATTTGTACTTTTTAATTATTTTCAAGGTTTCTTCATTTTAGGGACTGTTTAGCTTGTTAATTTTTAAATAAGACTCCATATTAAAAAAAAATTTGTTTTGGAATAGATTTAGATTTACAGAAAAATTGTGAGGATAGTATAGAGAGTTCCCATACACCCCACATCCAATTTCCCCTACTAGTAACATTTTACATGAGTATGGTACGTTAGTCACAATCAATAAGCCAACATCGATATTATTTACTAAAGTCCATAGTTCATTTGTTTTTATCTAATGTCCTTTTTCTGTTTCAGGATCTGATCCAGGATACATTACATTTAGTTGTCCTGTCTCCTTAGGCTCCTGTTGGATGTGACATTTTAAGATTTTCTTCATTAAGTTTATCTAATAATAATTTGTATTAGAATGTTGCTTGTTTAATGTTTATATTTCACAAATTTACATTTTTACATGACATTTGTTGGGGGGCTGAATCATGTCCCTCAAAAAGACATTCAAGTCTTAATTTGCGTTCTCGTGGGTGTGCACCCATTTGTAAACCAGACCTTTTAAGGTGTTGCTATTAGTTAAGGTGTGGACTCACTTGTGAACAAGATCTTTGGAGATCCTATTTAGATGAGGCCAAATTGAATCACGATGGGCCTTAATCCATGTGCCTTTATAAGGCAGAAGAAATCTGGATGCAGTCTATGGAAGCCAGAAGTCAGAAGAAGCCAGAGAATAAAAAGACTGCCACGTGATGGACGCAAGCCAAGGAACCCCAAAGATTGCGGCAAGCCAGCACCAGGATGCTACGGATTCCAGGAGGAAGGCGGGTCTACTGAGACTTTGATTTTGGACTTGTAGGCACCAAAACCATGAGTCGAAAAATTCCTGTTTTTTAAGCCAACCCACCGTGTAGTATTTGTCATAGTAGCCTTGGCAAACTGAGCCAATGTTTAAATGCTCATACTTTTAAATTTTGAATTATATTAAATATTGTTTTACTAATATAATGTTATGGATTCTGAGCACTTAAATATAAAATATGGGTATTAATACCAATATTTAAGAATTCTGTAAAATAAATATCACTCTTGTTGCTCTGGTACAGCGGTCACCAGACCCCATGTTGGATCAGGGAGAATGAACACAGGACTGGATGCAGTTCCAGGAACAGATGATCCCAAGGGTGGGTGGGAGCGGGGCTGCAAGCTGTGGAAGGCACTGGGAGATGACACTGTTGAGCTGAGGGTGGCACAGAGTGAGAATCCAGCAAGTTCTGTCAGCGGGGCCATGTTGAGGTGTCCAGGATGTCATGAGAACAATGTTTCTCAATGTGTACTCTCTAAGTCACTTCAATCAGAGTTCAGAGGTGGGACCCAGGTATATGCTACCTAAGCTGATTCCAGTTCCCCCACAACTTTTAAGAAATCCTGGACTAGAAGGTATGGGGCCAAATATCCAGGTGGGCCTCATGGGCCAATGAGGGGAAGGTCCTAAGTGCACAGAGGTCTTCCCCAGTCAAAAAAAAAAAAGCACCAAATCAGGCAACAGAAGGCTCTTGGCTTGACCGCATGGGACCCTTCTGGAGTCCCAATACTTGTTCCTGAAGCTGAGGATTTTGAGCTGACAAAGGAGGGGAAAGGCATAGTTTGAAGAAGTCTTTGGACGTGAATCTGCTGGGGGATGGGGATGCAGGGGCCTCCTCGATCCACCCATATCCAGCATTGTCCTGAGGCCCAGGGCACCCCAGTGGGTAATGTCAATATGCCCCCCTTCTCTATTACCTTTTCTTCCTTTGTATGAAGAGGGCTTACTTGTGTTAGCCTAATCTGGTTTCTTTGTCTTACACAGCGAGGGCCCTGATGATTTCCACTCTGGGCACATGGTCTTAGAGCAGTCGTCTTTGTATTCCTAGCACCTTGCTCATTGCTTGGAACAGAGTAAGCGCTCAGTACTCATAGGTAGTGTTATTGTTTCAACCGATGGTGAATGAAGGAAACGGGAGACCACTTCAGCACCAAGAGCTTCTTCCTGCCCCCTCCCCAACTTCCTCAGTCCCCACAAGACACTGGAGATGCCCCTCAACCCCCCAGACCCCCTCTAGAGATGTTAGGCCCTGATGAGAGCCAGGAGCCCACGGTGAGTGGTGAGGACTAGTACCTGAGTGCAGCACTCCAGCCTGCAGTGTGTGCGCGTGTGCGTGTGTGTGGGGAGCTGGCGGACAGGAGTGCGTAAGAATGAAAAGAGGCAGGGGAAGGACCACCCTAGTCTCGGGGCTGCTAGTCACAGGGAAGGAGCCCACCTATGATGGCCACCTGTAGGACTGTGAGATGGAAGTACATCATCAGCATCTAAACACTATGATTAAGAGTTTAATCACAAGCATGTAGCATTACATCATTAGAGTGAGGGGTGTATGACATTTACATACATCACAATCTTTTGATTCCCCAGAACTTGCCAAATGTAGTTCACAATATTTAGGCTTCATTTTGTCCATAGTTCATGGCATATTCGAAGTCTTTAAAGCTGACGTGACCGTCTGAGTCTTGATCTACTTCCCTGGAAAATGAAACAAAAAATATTTACACGTTATTTTCACCAGCACCTATGTACTAGGAGCATACGAGAGTCTTTATTTCTTTGCATGTCTGTGTGAGAGAGGTGCCCGTTTTCTCTCAGAGAGCATCAAAAGCTGAGACGCCTACATTTTTTTCTTGCATCTATAATACCTAAGATGGAGAGAAGGAAAGGATATGTATTAATAGCTAAAGAAACACTATATTCAACATATTTAAAAGAATGAGTTCAACTGCAACAGGTTATAATAAGAAAAGCAAGAACGCCTGTTTTCTAGTCAACTTGCAAATATCTTTCTGTGATAGGTCAATGAATATATGTGCATTGCACAACAGAGTATGTACTATAAACAAATTAGAGATTAGAAAAATGTTTTGTGAATAAATAGTAAAGCATGTGCTAAAAATTAAAAACGTAAATAAACAGTAATGATTACAAGAAAGATGAACATAGCACTGCCTTTACAGTCCTTATCTTGTGAATCTTTGCACAGTGCTGTGTGGGTCCATTTTGCTGACAAAGACACTGAGCCTTAAACAGGTGCAGCAGTTTTGTCAAGGTTACATCGCAAGGAAGTAGCAGAGCTGGAACTCAAAGCAGTACTCTAATTCCACACTGCCTCCTAAATAAATAGGATAGTCCAGAGAGAAGGGATTATATTGTAACTGCCACATGGCCAAGCCTAGCTCCAGAAGTTTTGACTGGCTTCATCCACGGTCTCGGAAGTACAACAGACTTCTCACAAATGCCTCCTGATAAGCTTTTTGGGGTATGTGAAGGGGGATGAAGAGGGGAGCCTCTGGCTGGTCGGCTGGGGGTATGGGCAGGGCAGTGGCCTCAGCTGGGTGTCCCTGCGTGTCCCAAGGCTGCTGATATGGGGCACCGCCCCTGAGTGGGGAGCAGAGACGTGGCCCACACTCCACATGGTCGAGTTAACACATGTCAGGAGGACAAAATCACGGCACAAGCAACACATTCAAACTGTTAACAGTAAAAATACTGTTCATTCAAGGATGTTTTTGAAAGGAGAACTGATGGGTGGTGGCCAAAATTCCTCTTTGGGGGGCATTCTGAGACAATGCATCACATGCCTTAGATGTAGCTTCTGTGGTTGATACAAATGGTACTTTGTCGAAACAACAAACGGTATCAACCATGACTTAGGGCCTTTAAAAGCTAAGACAGGCCCAAGCAACAGAGCCACTAATCACTGTAATCGTTTTAAAGCAGGCTTTTAAAATATTGAATTCTAAAATAAACTTTCTGAATATTTCATGCCCAAAGTCTCTGAAGTCTATAATGGTTCTGGATAGAGTGATGATAATTTTTCATTCTTTTGAAGTAGAGAAAAGCCCTCTTCTCGGCCCCAGGGCAAAACCATGTTGCAGTGTGTTAGTATGAAATGACTGTGGACAGCTGAGGTCATTATTGTTACTTCTTTTGGTAAAATACACATGGCGATTTCATGCTATCCAGGTCCAGATAATGTCAGGTCTCTTCTAAGGGATTAGCGATAATCAGTATCACATGTTACTGACTGTGGAGTATAAATCACCTCTTGTATTAAATTAGATAATTGAAGAGTCTTAATATTGCCTAAGTGTTTTTCCCAAGGAATTGGATAAGATAAATGACCTTTCCCCTCCCACTCTGAACTGGTGTGGGTGAACTAGAACTCTCAGAGGGTGAGTTAAGTGGATAACCAGAAAAAGTAAAGTTTAGAGTATAACTGCTTCTGATAATATATATGTATGTTTGTTTATTCACTTATTGAGACACTGAATGCTCGTAGAAAAGGGAATCCCTTTGCCTGATTTTCCCAGTAAAGAACATTCATTGTGATTGCATTAACCTCTTTTTTACCTTGCTGTCTCGCCCAAGCTTTCTGTCATAAAATGGGCAGAGTATAAACAAGACGTGCTAAAATGGAACGGTTTAGTCAGAACGTTTGGAGTGGCATTTTGTTCACATAATGAACGGAGTGCCATAATGTTTATATTTAGAATGAGACATGGTAACATACTTTATGTCTTCTGATTTTCCTTCCTCATTTTATACATAAGCATATGGGTCATCTCCAGGAAAGTGAAGAGAAAATTCACGTTTCAGAGCTATAATTTTAAAAACTAAAATATATTATTTTTTTCATCACAGAAAGAATTAGTTTGGAGAAGGAAGGTTTCACAACACCCACACTCAAATCACTGTGTGATGGAAGCGCGGATGTGCTGGATGGGTAAAATAAGTGGTGTGTTGAGGAGATGAAGAAAATTACATTAGGTAAAAATAAAATGTTTCATTGTATCTGTTTACAGAATTCAACTCCTAATAGGAGTTTACTCTGGTTCTGAAACAAGGATGAGTTGCTTTGCCCCCAAAGTATATTCACACTAAAATATCCCCCCACCCTCACCCCAATTAGAAATAAACTCTAGAGGTGCAAGGACTTTTGCCTGGTTGGGTGCTGTGTCCCCGGCTCCTAGCACATGTTAGGTGGTGAATGTTGCTGAATGAATGAATCTGGGAAAGGAGTTGATATTATGGAATAGCCACTGCCTCCCAGGAGGTACTGGGCCAAGAGAGACTATACCATCGCTGCCTTTAAGAGCCTAAAAATCAGCCAGAGAAATGACACACACTGACGAAATCCCCTAGGAACTCAGGGGCCCCCAAACAAGGCGATGGTCATCTCTACAGCCAACTGCATTCTGTAGACACAGACCAGGCTCAAGAGAGGCCAACTGAGAGAGGGACTTTGAAAAATGAGGCTGCAGAAGTGGGGCAACGGAGGGAAGGAGCCCCTTGAACGCCAGGCTGCATGGTTCAGAACTCAAAGTGGGAAACTGGGAAACACGGCAGAACACTAGATACCTATGAGTCTACCTGGCCCTTGAGTGAAAGCCCAATCGCACAAGATGCTGTTCTTTTCCCAGACGTGTGGATGTAGATGTAGATACAGACACAGGCTTTTATTTCAAAATTGACTCTACAGAAAAATGATCAAAGTGTACACAATGTAAGAGAAGACAATACATTGTTATAACAATAGCTGCTTTCTAGAAATCTAAGTCCAGGTAAATTAACGGCTTTTTAAAATTTGCTTTTGAGATACAAAAGGGAGCACTGGAGTTGACTTTGGGAGTAGAGACTCAAGAGAGCTGAACCTACGGTAGAACTTAGGATGAAGAGTTTAGGACCATTTGGAAGGGAGGGACAAGCAAGGTAAGAGAGGGTGGAAGAAGCGGAGGCTATTGGGAAGGGGGTAGTTTGGGGTACAATACAAGGAGAAATGGCCTATGAAAAATTCCCCAGTGGTGCAGTGATCAGAAGTCCTTTCATTAACTGCCATGGTTACTAAGTGTTAGGAAGCTGCTTATTATGACCTCTCCCCCATCTTCACTAAGGGGCGTGATGGGCAATCAGGCATGACGGTGTCTGTGTTGAGTTGGGAACTGAAAATTGAGTTAGGACACGAGTTCCCACCTGATCTGGGGCAGTGGAGAGCAAAAAAAGCATGTGGGGAATGATAAGATGAGCCATCAGCTGAACTATTTTAAGAAATGAGAATTCAGAGCTGGAGATGGCCATAAACCATAAGCCTTCCAGGAATTTGCAAAAATCTTGGAGAGTGCTCTATAATCTCATGGGGTGTAGAATGGGGGTTCCAGCCAATACTACCCAGATTTTGAAGTGTGGGGAGACCCAGGCTGACACTGGGATGCACTGGGAATTTCAGCCAGGACAACACTCACCCATTCAACTCAATTCCAACAGTTTTCTATCTATTAAAATACAAACATTTTCTGATTCATTATATTAAAAAGTGGTTATAATTACTTTCATCAGCATGCATTTTAGTGTTTTTCTTTTTCACATCCCAGTTTGTTAAGAAGGAGTCTGTTCTCTCCTTTATGTGATTCTGTGTGGACTCTGACAGCCCAGACTAGATGTGCTCCTGTGACCTGGAGGTTAAGTGGTTTTGACCCTAGAGGAGCCAGGGTTTCACTTTGTGAATCTTTTATTGAGCTAGGCCATACTGTTGCTCTAACACATTAAAAGAGACACATAGGTTGTTTTCTTTCTTTTCAATTTTAAAAAATATGAATGTTTCTTGTACAAAAATAATTACATCATAACAATTTCTTGGAATGTTTTGAAAGTAGTTATTTCTTGGAAAATGGTTTTTGTTTTAAAATAATTCTTTTGAGAATAGCCAATGGCCAGGTTGCCAAAGCCAGAGTTTGGACTGGAATACTTGCTTTTACCCAGGTTACTGAAAGAAAAAAAAAAAAATGCAGGAAAGAAATAAAGAGGGAATGGCTTAATAGATGCCATTACATTAGACAATGGAATATTCTCTACTAAAATGACATAAAGACTATAAAATGACATTTTTAAGTGAAAACAAGAATGCACACTGTTGTGTATTATATTTGCAATCTAATAAACATCTCTCTTTGTTTTATGAAGATGGTAGGGTTATGGGTAATTTTGTCTTAAAATATTTTAAAATATTATTGATATCTTTTTCAACTCAAGAAACATTTCTTTTTAGACTGACCTTCCTAAATGAATGGCCTTATGATACCTTGTATAGATGCTCAATAGCTACAACAGGGTTGCTCAACCTCAGCTCTCTGATGCTTTGGGCCAGAGAATTCTTTGTTGGGGAGGAGAAGGGTGGACTGCACATTGTAGGATGTTTAACAGCATCCCTGGCCTCCACCCACAGGAAGCACCCCACCCAGTTGTGACAACAAGGAATTGCCAAACATCCCCTGGGGGACAAAACTGATTGAGGACCACTGAGCTAGAAGAATCCAAGTTTGAGGAAATTCTCTGGAACATTCCAGCTAATCTACACATACTAAAATAATTCCTTTAAAGACTTTTTCTTTCTTTAACAAGCGATTTCTGGGACAGCTGAGGCACATGTGTTTATTGGATGGATTATGCATTTACTCGCCTTGAGGCTCCGCCTCACCAACACTAACTATGGTCTTGAATTGAGCCCAGAGCAGACCACACTTGAGAGCCAGGGCAAGTGGCGGGCGTTTCCATGCTCCCAGCAAATACACTGACAGTAATTATTTTGAGCCTCTGTGATAGTCACAGAGGGTTCTGAAAGTTGATGCCGTATTTGATTTACCAGAAACATGAATGAGAAATTTAATGTGGAAGCAAAGATTTAAATAAGAAACATTTTCTTAGTGGAACTTTTGGGGTGGGGAAAAGCGAATAATTTAAACTAAAGTCAAAACTGCCATTACATTACGGACGAATCTGTCATACTGACTGAGCAGTGAGAGTAAAAATTACCCTCCAAGCACAGAGGGCCGCCTGGGGATGAGAGGACCCGCCAGCTGAAGATGGAATGATGACAGCTCCTCCGCCAGCAGCCTTCTCTGGGAGAAACCTGCTGGTTCTTTCCATTGGTGTGCTTGCCTTTGTTGACAAGAGTTCTGCAGCAGCGAGTTGGTCATGTGTTTATTAATTTCAGTTTTTTTAAAAAGACATACGTGTTAAGAAAAGTCATTCAGATACTCAGAAAAGGTAACAGAGACATGCAGATGGCTTCTGGTCTTTTCCAGGCTCCTGCATGGCTCTGGCAGAGGCATTTCCTCTAGTGGGTATTGGGCAGCCCCTGCACTCCGCCTGACTCTCCTCACCCACCTCTTACTCCAGAGCTTGCTGAGTGCCTCCCTCACCTGCAGCCTGCACCAAGTATCTTTTGCTGTTTGCCTGTGGCTGCTCTGACCTGGGGGTGGCAATTCCACATGCAACCTGGAAGTACGGAGGAGTTGGCTCCCCAAAGGGCGACCCCTGACCACTGAGACAGCAGGACTCAGAGGATGACCGCTCTCCCCTTCTGGCCCTCAGGCAGGCCACCCTGGCCACTCATGGCAGCAAGGAACCTGAAGGAAGGACCTCTGCACTGGCTTTCCCTCATTCTCTGTTTCGCCTTTCCCTGCCCCTTGCTCCTGCTCACTATGATCATTTCCCACACTACCTGCACGCAAGGCCTCCTCTCAGGAGAACCCAGGCTGAGACCGGTGGAAAGCTTATTTGGGGAGACAAAGTCATCTCGGAGCATTGAGACTGCCATCGGCAAAAGCACGTCATGTCAGGTTTTCACTCAGGTAAACGGGATCTCACTACTTGAAACGGATCAGAGCACTCTTCTGTTTGGAAAATGATTTTTAGGGCCAATTAAATATTGCCTTTACAAAGCGCTCTGAAGTTTGACGCTCCAGGCAATTGAAATGTCAGAGTTAACCAGAAAGAGATAGGAGCAGTCTTCTCTTTACCATCTAATATACATGTCTTATTTAATAATAGTCTGTCGGCCACAAATAGTGTTATCAGACTTAAGTGTTCCTTCAGGATGAGGACAATATATTCCAGAATGTAAGAGAGCTCTGCCTTTTGGATGCAGAGGTACAGCTACAGATGACCGTGAGCAGGTGGTGGCCTTGGCACCTACAAAGGGCAACAAGATGGCCAGACCAGGCCAAGGACACAGAATGACACAAGCCAGGCTAAACTTTGGCCTCCTTAGCAGCAGGCTCAGGCTACGTGATTGAAGACGCAGTGAACACTTCTGCTTCCTTCCCTGTGTCCATGCCACCCCTCCCGTGCTATGCAGCAGCTGTGTGATTTGGGTGGGAATGACCCACCCCAAGCTCCAGAAGCAGAATTTTACTGACCTAATAGCTTAGGTCACTAATTACACTAATCACTGCAATCCCACCCACTTTACCACAGATTGCTCCTTAGGTGCTATCCTAAGGTCCTGGATCATTCACCACAGTTCTAAATTCTAAAGAAGTAACTTTCTTGCTAAATTCTAAAGAAGTAACCCAACAAGAATCCCTGTCTCTGATACCTTAACTGTGATTCTTAATGTGCTGAAGAGGTTATTGATGGGACCAATACAGTTTTTCCCCTAGAGAATGCCAGGATAGTTTCTCCAGTCCCAGAAGAAAAAAAGGAAAAGTAGATGTGAAATGCAGTCACAGCTGGCAAGAGTGATTAACCATCAATAATGACTAAGTTTTTCCTATTTACTAGGCTTTAAAAATGAGGGTGTTATTTAAAGCTAGAAATATTTTAAAAAGGAGGAGAGAATGTAATTTCAGTATGCCTGATTATTGACTACTTGTGGTCATGTGGCTAAATGAACCAACATATAGCCCAAAGTCTCATTTCCGGCAAACAGTTTCTTATTCCTTCTCTACCAAGTGCTTTAGCAGAACTGTTCGTAAGTAGTGATGTGATCTCGTTTCCCAGTTTTACTCTCTGGAAGAGGAATTGACACATAAGAAGGACGAAAACAAGATCGTTTTAAGCATAAAGAACACAAGTCAGAAGGAGCATCTTCAAAGTAATCATAAAAAAATGTGAAAATGTGTTTCCTGTACTTTGGGGTCTCTAGGTTTCCTCCCCTCCCCCATCTGTGTAACTACTGCAAGCCCTCTCTGAACAGGGGGAGGAGGCAGTGTGGTCCAGCAGAGACTGTGCAGGATGGCACCCTCGCCTCACTCGGGCGGCTGCCTCGGTGCCTGACCCTGGGCAAGTTCTCAGCTGCCAAGAATCTCAAGCTCCTTTCTGGTCAAATTGAGTGGCTGGGCTAGATGACTGTTAAGATTTGACCCAGCTCTAAATGTTGATGAAGCGAATACACAGAATATTTAAAAATGCAACCCAACTCTGATTAGCCTTTAAGAGTAGCTTGAGTTTTTAACCCAGTGGACAGTTGTAAAGATCCATAAACACAGACAAATGGAAATGGAAGAAAATGATCCTGTTTTCAACAGTGTGAAATATAAATGGAGATAAAGCCATTTCTATTTCAAATATATAATCACTTCAGCTGAGATATCTACTATCATCTTGAACTTGATTATGAGATAAAAGAAATGGGACAGAGATGGCAATCATTTAATCTCTTAAGAACTGCTATTCTGAAGAGCTTTTCACTCTGTGCTCAATAGATTTCTAGCAGGTTACGATCTGGCTAGACAGATAGCATAATGATGAGGAAAATTATGTTTTCAATAATACATGCTTTTACAGTACAAGTCCTTCCACAAAGGACGCAATAAAATGAACTCTGACCACTTTCACAGATGGCGTGATGGCTGAGTGCACAGATGTGGCCTCTCTGAAAGCAACAAGTTCACATCTTTCACTGAAAGGTTTAGGAATGAGCTGAACTTTCAAGAGCAATGGAGGAAAGATTACATACTTCCAGGCAAGAAAGATGAGTATTAGCGGGTTCAGAGGCTTGGAGAGGTGGGCTAAGAGAATAAGGCTTAATGAGCCTCATTTTGCTAATGCAACAAATAGATTTGAAGTTGAAATGTGAACTATAAACATGGAGCTATTTGTAAATGCCCTGCTGATAACATTGTTAGCCACTGTTTGGTGGGAAGCTTGATTTTTAAAAGCGTTTATGTTCTAGGAGTCAGAAAACAACAGTTGTTGAATAATGCTTATTTTCTCTAATAGTATAATGTTTTCAAGTAGAATATATTTTTAATAGTTTAGGATAGAGGAAATTTAGAGAACATTTTTTTTGCCTACTTTTTTTTTTAAAGGAAATTTGATAAGTTGAAAATAAAGTTTATCTGGATAAATAAATATGCTAGAAGATATAGAATACTTTTGAAAAATAATGATAGCAAACCAAAATAAAAAGCCTCAGTAACTAAAATAGTGTGATTTTGACCCGAGAATCAATGAATAGGAATAGTGTTGAGAAACATGTATACACAGGAATTCAGCAAAGGTCAAAAGAGGCATTTCAACTTGGTGGGGAGGGAAAAGGTTGGTCAGTAAAAGGTGCTGGGCTACTTGGCTATCCATTTTTGGCTGGGGGTGTTTGATTTCATGGCAGCGACTGCTGTGTGTTCAATGAAGCTTCCTTCCTTCCTAGGAACAAGCTAGACGACTTCTCCCAGTCTCCCTTGCAATTAGGTGCATCTGGGAGTTCTGGCAATGGGATGCTGGTGGAAGTGATGTGCTCCGTATCCAGGGTTAGCACATAAAAACCTCCAAAATGAACTCCTCCCTCTCTCTCCCCTGTCTTTATACCAGATGTAGAAGGATGTTGGGCCCTAAGGGACGGTGGAGCCACAAGACAGTAGGGTCCTAGGACCCTGTGGAAGATCAGGAACACTTATATTAAATTTTGTGTAGGCGCAAAATAAACTTTCATGTATCAAGTCACTGAGATTTTGAGGATTACTTGTTATAGAAGCTAGTATTACTTATTCTAATAAAGATCATTCCTCACATTATACACAGAATTCATTTCATATGGGTTAAAATTATACATTAAAATAATTAAATCAAAATTATTAGGAGAAAATATGTGTACCCTATTTATGAGTTGATATCAATTATAAAATACTCTATAGAATACAGGATAAAAGATGATAGCATAGCATGCAAGAGCTACAACCACAAACTGTTCTCCTATGATAAAGGAGTGCATATTAAGACAAGATGGGGAAGAGGATGTGGCTCAAGAGATTGAGCTCCTGCCTACCACATGGGAGGTCCCAGGTTCAGTTCCTGGTCCCTCCTAAAGAAGAAGAGCAAGACAGCGAGCTGATGTGACGGGCTGGAGTGGCGAGCTGATGCAACAAGAGACACAAGGAGGAAAACATAATGAGAGACACAACAAAGCAGGGAGCAGAGGTGGCTCAAGCGATTAGGTGCCTCTCTCCCACATGGGAGGTCCTGGGTTCAGTTCCTAGTGCCTCCTAAAAAGAAGACGAGCACACAGCAAGGGGGTGGGGAGAAATAAATAAGTAAAATAAATCTTAAAAAAAAAAAAAAA
>JAQZBX010037209.1:0-23893 GCA_029593785.1 Cabassous unicinctus | reverse complement strand
GTTGCAGAGTGACCCTGATGAGACAGGAAGCAGTATTGCTGGGAATGAAAGGCAGGAGCTGGTGTTCAGGATTCTCTTTCCAGATCTCCTGTAGGCAAACAGATGTGCCTCTTTTCCTCCCGCTATGCAAGAATTGCTCATCTCAGGCCTGGCTTCTTCCCTCTTTTTGTTAGTGGCTCCCGCAGAACCAGTTTCCTTTCCTTTTCTCAGTTTGTAATTAAATGCTTATTAGAGTGAGTCACATGCCCCACTAGAATGTGACTGAGAGGGCAGGGCCTGGTTTCACATGCCCTTCTACTCCACCTATCACAACACCTTAAAGAATATTTGAAATTAATGAATTAATCAGAAAATAGCACCCTCCTGGTTCCAAAGAGTGGAGTGTTATCCCCACAGTTATAGCCAATTTTTTTTTTCACCTCAGGATTTCTGAGTTGTTTGCAGTGATCAGGTACTGGGCCCTAAAATATATAGTTTTGTTTTGGCTTTTGTAATCAGAGAGTTGAGTAGAGTAATAGGAGTTGAGGACTCAAGCTCTGCCTGAAGCCAGACAGACCCGGGTTTTTATGCCAGGGCAAGCCACTTACCTTCTCTGAGCCTCATTTTGCTCATCTGTAAAACAGGGATAATAGTATCCACCTCATAGGAAAATTGTGAGGATTAAATGATGCATTCAATCATCTGGCATGAGGCCTGGAACATGACAAGGGCCAATAACTGAGAATTGCCACTGCTATAATTATTTAGTCACATGCAAATATCAAGGCTGGTTCATTCATGTAGCCTACCCTTACACAATGCCTGCCAGGGGCTGGAAAGACAGATTGAAAAATAGGACCTTGCCCTTAAGGAGCTCAGAGTTGAGTAAGGGAAGCAGACAAGTGGATACATAATTGTCAGCCAACGCGATAACTGGCTCTTAGACATAGGCACTTAAGAGAATGGGTAGAATATGAATTCTGGCTCTGCTGTTTGCCAGCTGTGACTCAGGACAAGTTAATTAACTCTCAGGGCCTCAGACTCCTTTCTGTAAAATAGGGAGAATAACAGTTTCTACCTCATAGGGCTGTTGTGAGAATTAAAGTGCTTAAAACAGTGCCTGGTATAGAGTAGGTGCTCAGTAAATGCTGGGTTAGTATTACTACTATTAATATCCATGCAGTACAGTAAAAGTGCAAAGCAGGGCAAGGATCAGCTTTGCCTTGAAGAGGAGAGGCTCCATATCTGGATTTGCTTCTTTCTCTTTCTTTGTTTTAAAAAATGTTTCTTGTTATTTCTAGCAATAGTAATGGCCTTCCTCATTACAACTCCCGAGATGTAGCTTCCCCACCCCTAGAACATCTCGGCATTTAGACATCCTAGTATCCCAAAACATGGCTGCACCTTGGTGTAGCCAGTGTCGTTTGGGTTGTCTGAGATTTTTTGCTTTAATAAGTAGAGCCACTGTTATCCTCTTCCTTGTAGCTAACTCTGCTCATAATTCAGAATCATTTTCTTAAGATAAATTCCTAGAAGAATTTCTAGGTCAAAGGATATGCTTAACGTTCAGGCTTTTGACCCTGTCCCTGGAATTGGCGTCTCTTCTCGCGACAGCCTTGTTCCTCTGAAATGTGTGGCTGGGGTCATTCGCACTGCGGTCTGCACGTGGCCTGAGCCCCTCCGAGTGTCCCAGGGAGCGCTTGGAACAGGCCTGGCCTCACCCACATCTGCTGAACAAGGCATCGGGTTACGGGGTGATGTGCTTCTCAGGTTTCTAGCAGAGCCGTGGGCACCTAATGTTTTGTCCTAAGCAGTGTACAGTGCCGCTAGGGACAGGTCAGGCAGTGTCGGTAAATACCTCTAAGTTTAAAATAGTAACAGGCTCGTGGTTAGATTGAAGCAGACGCAGCTTGGGAACAGGTCTTAAAGCATACTCAGGGTATGTCAGAAAGAAGATGGACGTTTGGAGAAAATCAATTAGATCGTTGCTCAAGATTAATTTTATCACAGGAGGCAAAGGATGAAAATTAAGGATGTGTGAAAGTAGACCTGCCTAAGCTTTAGAACAATCTACCCTGTCTCGGTCTGCAGACAGTGGACGGGATAGAAGACGGGAGACAGCGAAGCAGCGTATTTTTTCTTTTAATGTTCGGAAATGCTCCCTGGAAGCAAGCCTGGAATCTCCATATGCTCTGATATTTATGAGGTGCTTAGCTTTCTCCCCCACTTCTCAGAGAAGAAACATTTTAATTGAAGAGTATTTGTTTTGGAACCACGTTTTATTTCTGGGAAACTAGAACATATCCAAACTGGCATGGAAAGCACCATAGAAGGGGAGCATTTAAGCTGTGAGGATGACTGGGCCAGGACCTGGAAGGTTCTCCCGGCAGCTCGCCCCCTCTCACGTGGTAGTCCAGCCTCCCAGCACTGAAGTTATCACACACCCTACCCTTTCCTTTTTCTGTGGATAAACATGCAAGAATTTGCTTTATCAAAAACACTTTGCTGAGTTTGTTCTACAGAGTTTAGGTACAGGTAAAGATTCTGCAAGTAATTTGTGGGAGACAAACTTGAGTATTTCCACGTAATGATGTTTTCCAGCTTCAGACCTGTTGACACCTAGTTCTCTACTTCCCAAACTTCAGTCATTTACAGAAGTCTTCATTCATTGTTTCGGCCACAACCAAAGAACCTGTGCACTGGTGTTTGTTTAATGTATTTCTTCCAATTGATGTTAAAGCAACCTCCTTCTTTATGGGCCTCACCATAATCAGTGAAATCAGTGAAAACATGAGTTTGAAGGCCTTGTTGTATTGTTTCCTAATATACATTAAAATCAATATGTAAACTTTAAGATAAAAAATGTCACCCACATCCCACCTTAGAATCTTGTGTCCCATCAGTGGAATGCGTACCACAGTTTGGGGTTCACAGACCTCATTCTTAATTTTTGACCAACACAGATCCTTCCTCATAATTTAAATATACAAACTCAAGTTCCTTTGGCCCACTCGACTAGAATTGGGTTCAGACACTGTCAGCTGGTTTTTTATTTCATTCACCGTTCATATGTCAATTTCATGCTATGCATGTTGGGTTTGTTGTGACACCTGGACAGGTTACCTCCCTTCAGTTGTCACCTCAGAGCAAAAACCCTGTTAGGCATCACTCGTGTGTGTGTGCGTGCACACACACACACACACACATACCAGATACACCACATACACGCTTGCGGACACGTACCTCTCCTCTACCTTCAAAGTTGGCTTATGATATTTTCCAAAATCTCATTTCCTCTTATTTCTAAGTCCCATCATGCCCCTTTTCCTCCTCATTGATGTACTTCCAGTTTAATATGTCCTGTGCATTCCATGGTCAGTCCTCTCCTCAGTCCCAGATTGTGATGCTTTAGGAGCCTGCAACTCCTGGAGAAGCTCAATTGCGTGCTTCTTGTTGAGCCTTTCCAGTTGTGTAATGTCAGCACACAGTTTTTCTCCCTTCTGTTTTCCACCTCTCTGCCCAGAGCGGATTCTCCAAGAAATAAATCCGTACCAGACTCCTGACCTCAGCTTGTCATTTGCCTCTCTCTTCCCAGAGAGGAAGCTCCTGAGATCACATTGGGAGTTCTGCAGACTCCATCGTCTGTCTCTGCACCAGCACGTCAGGCTCATGGAAGAATCTGGCATTTTAGTAGATGCTCATAGAAGCGTGTCTTATATGCCAGAAGGAGTTCTTCCTTCTGTGTAGGTAGACCAGTTGCGTGCCCAGGTGCCTGCATAAAATTCTTCCATTTTAGTCTGTGGGTATTCGTGGGATCTTCTCAGGTGGCTTTTTCTTCTTCCCTACAGGGAAAGCTATCTTTATACCACGACAGTGTTCTCTTCCCAGAATGAGGAGCTAGATGGTTTCTCGTGTGCTCTGCTGGGTAGGGATTTAGATCAGCTACAAGGCAGCAAGGAGCTCCTCCTGATACAGTCAGTGTGGGTAGAAGTAGGGCTAGGAAAGAAATGGGAGTAGCCTCTGAGGTTAAAATTTTGTGAAAAAAAGATGAAGGAAATTATTGGAAAATGCAGGATTTAGAAAGTGTCATAGCAACAAATGCAAATAATTCGGAAACCATTGAATATTTAGGGAGGAGCAGACTTGATATCAAAATTGCCTGTGGCTGGTCAAGAAATATTTTCTGAAAGGGGGAATTTTAAGAAAGATACGAAAGAAAATGAGGGTCACGGGACAGAAGGGTTTTCTGTGATGCTTAACAGAGGTTGCGTAGAGGAGAGTATGCAGCAGAGGGTAGCTCTTGTCTGTGGAACTGAGGAGAGGATTGTGAAAAGATGCATTCCCAAATTGAACTTGGGAGCATAGAAATTAAATTTTTGTTTATATATGTTTAGTATGTATGTTACATAATATATCAAATGGGTTCTCATGCAAGGCACTGTGCATAGCAACATCTCATTTATTCTTCATAATTACATGCCACAGGTACAGCACCTATTTTACAGTTGGAAGAAAAATTTATATTAAAAATTGTGCTCAGGGTCACATAGCAAGGAAGTTATAGATTTTAACCCAGTCTGTCTGACCTCAAAGCCTGTACTGTTAACCAGACATTATCCTACCTTCTAGTTTTAACTTTCCAGATAGTTCTAGAGTAGACATGGTTCTATTAGGGTAGCTTATCTAACCTAGTCTGCAACCCCAACCTGGTTTCCAAGGGAAAAAGTCTCCAATTCCACTTATAAATCAATCCTGGAGTTTAAACTTTCATTAAGCTAGACATCTGCTTATAAAGAAAGAGGTGTGGGGCTGGTGTAGAAGGAGAAGTGGATACGTCTGATAAAGAACCTTGAGGCCATACTAAATTTGAGCTCCAATCAATAACAACAATAGTAACAACAAGAAAAATACAAATGATTCCAGCTAACATTTTTGAGCTTCTAACTAATGTGCCAGGCAGTCTGCTAAGCCCATTATTAGCTCATCTCATTCTCACAGTTGATAATCTTTTGGGGTAGGTTCTCATTATTAACATTTCACAGACAAGTAAACTGAGGCTAGACAAGTTAAGCTGTCACACAACTGAGAATGAGGAGGGATTTGTGTCCAGGTGGTCTCCCCCCAGGCCACGTTGTCTCCAAAAGTGTACCTTTATTGGTTCTTGAGACACAGAAGTAAAAGCCTTGCAAGTCTGAGTTAGAGAAACAATGAAAGCCAACTGTCCAGGCTTCCAGGGCTGTCTTGGGGGCAGCTGAACCACACAGAATGATTCCTCACTACGCACACTGGAGGCTACAGCCACATGACAGCCTCCCTTCCAAATTGAGCACTGACTGCAGAGAGAGCCAGCAGTGTGCGTTCAGTGTTGGCTCTGATATGCTGGGCCAAGCAATCATTCTCGTTTGTCTCAGAACAGATGGAACAGGGTTTTCAGCTGTGCTGCCAGATGAATGGTAGCAAAGGAGATTACTGTTTAATCTCCAAGTTTCCACACAGATAGATCATACAGCAGAAAATGGACTGGTATATCTAGGTGAAAGGTCCTGACACACAAGCTATACTTTCTCTGGACAACTGTATAAGACAGAGCCAGAAAGATTAGAGGCAACCAACAACAAGGTCTTGTACCTTTGAAATTTCTTCCAAGTGGTTGCAAGTGGACATTTATTCCATGTTTTGTCCTTAATTTTTAATAGTTATATGAAGATGTTGAAATGCATTTCTTGGAATAGTAGTTCTTAGACTCGAGGGTGCATTGGAATTATCTAGGGAGCTGTTAAAAATACAGATGCCTGGCCTCCACCCTGGGACATTCTGAATCAGGAGGTCTTCATTGGAGCCCAGACATCTGTATTTTTAACAATCTCCTTCATGATGCTGGTACTAAGTAAAGTTAGAGAGGGACTAGCTTAGCAAGGTAAGAACAGTCAAGGCCTCTTGGCTTCTATCATTACCAGAGGAGATTCTCTTTGATTCTCTGTCAGGGTCTGGGGCAGCCTGGCTTGGAGGTTGAAAGCATGGGCTCTGCAGCCAGACTGCATTGTTTAAATGCTATCTCCATCACCTACTGGCACTGAGACCTGGAATGAGCTACTTTTCTTTGCTCCACCTCCATTTTCTCATCTGTAAAGTCGATCACTACTAATACCTTCCTTGGAGGGTAATTACCATGATTAAGTGAACCAGTCCATGTCAAGTGCTTGACACTGGGCCTAGAACATAGTAAACACCTAATAAATGTTAGCTACAATTACAATGATTATCATCAGGCCACGGTTTTACCTTACAATTGACCATGAAAATACTCCTCCTCTGGAGTCTGCAGGTTCCAAAGGAGAGGCCCATCCTTGGGGGCAAGGCAGAGTTACCCTGGCCCCAGTGAGAGCCTCTCTGATGCTTGAGTGCTAGTACATTAGCAGCCTGGGATAAGTTATGCAATGTGAGAGGGTGTGGGGGTGGAAATGGATTCTTGGGCTTTGTTTTACATGGATCATGTTAACTAGCTGATGGAATTATAGCTCTGATTAATTCTTTTAGTTCATTCATCCTGGGCCCTCTCCCAGACAGGCCCAGTGAGAGGTTGAGAATTCAGCTTATGTACTTGTCATGTGTGTCTTCCTTGTTGGATAATAACTAGGAATTCATACCGTTAAAAAGGCTTACAGAATGCATTTCTCTAAGCAGTCAAAGCTGTAGCATGTGCCTTTTCTCAGGTGGCCTCTGCAGATCCTGGGTGCTCTGGACATACCTGTTTGCTTTGGCAGACAACATGTTTATCCACATGGATTGCCTTGTGGAGTCACATGGGCTCCAGAAGGTGTAGTGTGGCCGTTGGCTTAATTATTGTGGTTACCTTGTATGACTGAAAACTGAAGAGTTGCTTTGGCCATTAAAAAATGATGTTGCAGAAAGCTAAAGACAGGAAAAAGTTCAAGATCACTAAATGAAAGCAAAAAGCATATTACTGTCCCATGTCTATGGCATTCTTACTAAGTGAACAAAAGCAGGCAACTGAACGGTAGGTGTGATGTAATCCCACTTTGTTAAAAGAAAAAAGTATATGTATTTCTGTACATAGAAAAATGACTGGAACGGTACACACCAAAACATACTGCTGGAGGGTGGATCATACTTTATATTTGTGTGTGAGTGTGTATGCTTTCCTGTATTTCCTCAATTGGATAGGAATGCATATTTATTTTGTATTGACTTATTTTTAAGTTATTGAAAACAATCCTCAGGAAGCGGATGTGACTCAAGCAGTTGAGTGCCCGCCTACCACACAGGAGGTCCCAGGTTTGCTTCCCAGTGCCTCCTAAAGAGAAGATGAGCAGACAACGAACAGACACAGAGAGCAGAGAGTGAGCTCAAACAATGAGGGGGAGGGACAGAAATAAATAAATCTTTAAAAAAACAAATGAAAAAACCCAATCCTCCTTAATTGTATATTTACTATGTCTAACCCATTTTGGAAAGACTCATGGTATAAAATAAGTAAATACACAATTTTCTTCCTCCTAATGAGCAATCAAGTCAGCAGTCTGTATGTGGACCCCATCAGATATGGGGAGATCATAGGTTAAAGGAAGAGTGCCTCTACTCAAATGTAAGTTCTCAGATAGAAAATAGGGCTATGTTGTAAGGGGTTATCTGTTTAACTCTAGTCTTTCAACTCCCTATTCCATCACTAACTAGAGGCTCATTCTTACCTTGTGGCTTTTGAAATGGTATTGTTTCAGGGTCTGGCTTTTCCTCCGTGTAGCCGTGTCTCATTACTGGGCATCAGTACACTCCTAGGCCAGCCATAATACCTTCCCCATTTTTCCGTGAAATCCAGTTTTATTTGCATTTTTCCCTTTGCAGAGAAAAGGGTTATTATGAGTGCCACAGGAAATGAATAAGTCAGTCTTCACAGGACCAAAATCAGTGGTTATTTTACTGGGAAAAAAACTAGCCAATGCTTTAGTTTGAAGATCTTTGTTTCATGTTACGTACTATGGTCAAAACAACTGATTGACCAAATTTCCTACTTATCAATTACTGTTTAGTCTGTCATTGTGTAAACACATTGCCTGAACTGCTTTTTAAGATTATTTTTATCCTAAGGCCTGAGACTGGGTCAGCATGAAATCAGACCATCTCAGATTTTAGTGTAGTTTGACACACCACTATTATCAGGAACAAAAGCTAGAAGGAAAACAAAATCGCCTCGGAAGATCTGGTTCCAAGATTCCCATGTACTTGGGTGTTTCCCAGAGATGGTAAACTCAGAAATTGCTGTGCACTCATCATTTTTTATTGCAGAATTTATTAAGCTGCCATGCTATTATCATCCTATCTTGTCAAGATGATACATTACAGACTTCATTGCAAAACTTTAGCAAGGAGAAGAAAGTACACCTCTCTCCCTGCCATAACACAGGAATGCCTCTGGATATTTTGCTTTAGCCTTCCTACTTTTTGCATAAAGTCCTGTGTCTTTGCACTTCCATCTGCCTGGCAACTCATTTTCTTCATGTTTAATAGTGTATACAAAGAAAGTTCTCTCCTTTTGAGTCTGTGAGGTATGCTGAGGTGCTGTTAAAGAAAGGTCCTCTTCCCTCTGCTTTTGATTTCTAGTCTCAGACATCATGGAAAGATGAGATGTTAGCCTGTATTCTAACAGATTTCCATGCATGGTGGGAAACCTCCTGCAATGTGACGTTGAAGAGCTTTGTTTCATGTTTACCTCCAGCTCTGTGTATTCAGAGGCTCAGGCATGGTCAGGCCTGCCAAGACATGTGAATTTGGCTTGGCTCTGCGTGTGCTTTCCTGGCCTCCACTCTTGGTTCTAGGAGAAACAGAGATGCTGCCTCTCCTATGTGATGGGGTTGCCATTAGAGTGAGCCAGAGTCACTTGGTAAATATGGAAAGTGAAGTAGCTTAGCTCCCATATTTCCATGGCAACCCCCAGAACAAGTACAATATCACCAAAATTATTCTGTGGCTTTCTTTTTTTAGCTACAGTGATTTGGTTGCATACTCATGTTTTTCCACTCCTGATTTGTACAAAAAACAAAATCTTTGCCCAGTGTGACCAGCACTTTGGTTTCAAGGATATTAGTGATCCCTGTTTGAAGCACCTGAAAAATTCAGTCACACAAAAACACCCCTTTCCATGGCAGCAGAATAAATTTTGAATGCTCATTGCTCCCTTATATTTATTATTCAGCTTATAACTGTTCACGGAGCTTTACTGTGTACGATGCATGGGCCAGGCATGTGGCTGTATGAACTAACGTCGACCTCACAGGTCACTGTGAACGACGCTCGATGTAGTCCCTGTGGCCAAACAAGGCACGGACACATGCCTGCCCTGGAGTAGTTTGCATCCTTAAGGACCAAGCCCACATCCAGTCTGTCACTCCTCATAGAACATATGTTCATGAAAGCACTCAATGCATTTCTGATACATGTTTACAATCGTTTGGGGAGTTATTTGTTTTAACATTTCCTTTTTTCTGGGCTCTTGTTTTCTGTCACTAAGATGAAGAGATTCTTGTTGACCAACATGTATGAGGAAGGCAAGCCTTCTCATTGAATTCAAAGAGTTTAGAAATACTACTGAGTTGAGGGCATTCTTTCTTTTTTTGTAGTTTAATGATTCTCTATGTTGTTGTTGATTTGACTCATGTTTTAGTTTGACAAAGGGCTGCTGATGCAACATACCAGAAATGGGTTGGTTTTAATAAAGGGGATTTATTTGGGGTAAAAGCTTACAGTTCCAAGACCATGAAAAGTCCAAACTGAGGCACCATCAGAGGTGCTTTCTCACCAAAGTCAGCTGTCACATGTTGAAGCAAGAGGCCACCGATCTCTGCTGAGGTTTGAGCTCAGCTAAGGACCACCAGGCATAGGGCTTGTCTCTTTCTGGGCCTCCTCTATCAGTCTCAGCTTTTCTGCTTTCTTCCCTATTTCAGCTGTGAGCTCTTAGACATGTAGCAGGGCTAGTCTCCTCTTGAGCTGCTCTGTGGGCCCAGCCTTCTGGGGCTTCTTGCTTAAGCGATCTTCTAGTCCTCTCTCTTACATGGCAGGCTCAAACATGGAGGCTTCCTTTTCCCGTGTCTCTGTGTCTCCCTTTTGTTTTTGAACTACTTTATTTCAAATTCACAAAAATAAAAGAACAACAACAACAACAACAAAAAAAGACAGCTCAACAAGTTATGGAAACATTACTCCTAAAAATTTCTTTTTCAGGTACTTTTATCTCCTCTAATTCCAACTGCTAACTCAGCTGTTCCTCTAGTGTTCAGAAAGATACACAGATGAACACAGATTAGTTAAATGACATAATAAAGGTCTCCTTATTATTGAAAAAAAATGAAGAGAAAAAATGCTTAATCATATTCATAGCTCACAAAACCAAATCCCATATTCTTTTTTTACCTTAGAATTAATATAGTACCAACTTTGCTTTTGCTATACAAAAATTACAATGTTGTTATGTCCAAAAATTACATTAGTTATATTTTCCCATGTATCACCACATTCTTAACACCCTGTAGTAGAAGAGCATTCCTGTATTTATATTATTAACCACAATCCTCATCTACTTCCAAAATCATTGTTATACATTCCCAATATTATCCTCCAGCTGTCCTCCAACTAACATTGATCTTCCTAGACTACTCATTTCAGCCACAATCACATCCATAAATCAACAGTGTTTGTTACATTCATTATAATGTGTTACTGAGTCCAACCATTACCACATGTTTTCACTTGACCTTATTAAACCTTCTGCATACATCCAGCATCTTCTTCTCCTTCTCATCCCACATTCTATCTCCCATCAGCCTACATTCATAGTCCAACTCCATGTCTACTCATTATATTTAGTTCATATTAGTTCATATCAGTGAGACCATACAATAGTCATCCTTTTGTGTCTGACTTATTTCACTCAACATAATATCCTCAAGGTTCTTCCATGTTGTCATGTGCTTCCCCAATTGATTTCTTCTTACAGCTGAGTAATATTCCATCGTATGAATATACCACATCTTGTTTAATCCATTCATGGGTTGATGGACAGGTTGTTTCCACCTTTTAGCAACTGTAACTATGCTGCTATAAACATGGGTGTGCAAATATCTGTTAGCATTCTTGCTTTCAGTTCTTCTGAATATATTCCTAGTAGTGGGATTGTTGGATCATATGGCAGTTCTATATTTAGTTTCCGGAAGAACCGCCAGATTGTCTTCCACAGAGATTGCACCATTTTACAGTCCCACTAACAGTGAAGGAGTGTTCCTATTTCTTCACATCCTCTCTAGCACTTGAAGTTTTCTCTTCTTTTAGTAATGGCCATTCTGTATGGTGTGAGATATCTCATTGTAGTTTTGATCTGCATTTCTTTAATAGCTAATGGTGTTGAACATCTTCTCATGTATCTTTTGGCCATTTGTATTTCCACTTCAGTAAAATGTCTTTTCAGTTCTTTTGCCCATTTTTTAATGGGGTTACTTGTCATTTTGTCGTTTTGTATGATCTCTTTATATAACACGGAGATCACTCCCTTATCAGATATGTGGTTTCCGAAGATTTTTTTCCCATTGAATAGGCTGTCTTTTTACTTTCTTGACAAAGTCATTTGAAGAACAAAAGTATTTAATTTTGAGGCTGTCCCATTTGTCTACTTTTTCTTTTGTTGCTCGTGGTTTGGGTGTAAGGTCTTCCATCCCATGAACACAGAATATCCTTCCATTTATTTAGGTCATCACTGGTTTCTTTTAACAATGTTTTATAGTTTTTTGAATACAGGTCCTTTATGTCTTTGGTTAAATTTACTCCTAAATATTTGATTCTTTTTGCCACTATTGTAAATGGAATTAACTTCCTCTTCAGATTGCTCATTAATAGTATATAGAAACATTATTCTTGCATATTAATCTTGTATCCCACCACATTGCTGAAATTGTCTATAAGTTCTAATAGTTTTGTTGTGAATTTTTTGGGATTTTCTATGTGTAAGATGATATCATCAGTGAATAATGAAAGTTTTACTTCTTCCTTTCCTATTTGGGTGCTTTTAATTTCTTTTTCTAGCCTAATTGCTCTAGCTAGAACTTCTAGCACAATACTGAATAACAGGGAGAGTGGAATTCTTGTCTTATTCCCGATCTCAGTGGGAAAGCATTCAGGCTTTCACCATTAAGCACAGTGTTAGCTGTGGGTTTTTCATATATGTACTTGATCGTATTGAGAAAGTTTCCTTCTATTCTTATCTTTTCAAGTGTTTTTATCAAGAAAGGATATTGTATTTTGTCAAATTCCTTTTCTGCAGCAATTGAAATGATCATGTGGTTTTTCTTCTTCTGTTTATTAATGTGGTGTATTACACTGATTTTCTTAGTTGAACCACCCCTGCATACCTGGTATAAAGCCCACTTGATCATGATGTGCAATTTTTTATGTGTTTTTGGATTCGGTTAGCAAGTATTATCTTAAGGATTTTTGCATCCATATTCATTAAAGAAATTGGTCTGTAATTTTATTTTTTCACAATATCTTTATTTGGCTTTGGTATTAGGGTGATGTTAGCTTCATAGAATGAGTTTGGTAGTATTCCTTCCTGTTCAATTTTTTGGAAGAGTTTGAGCAAGTGTGATATTAGATCTTCTTTAAATGATTGGTAGAATTCATCTGTGAAGCCATCTGTTCCTGGACTTTTCCTTTTGGGGAGGTTTTTGATGACTGTTTCAATGTCTTTACTTGTGATTGGTTTGTTGAGGTCTTCTGTTTCTTCTCGGGTCAGTGTGGTTTGTATGTTTCCAGAAATTTGCCCATTTCATCAATGTTTTCTAGTTTGTTAGCATACAGTTTTTCATAGTATCCTCTTATTATCTCTTTTATATCTGCTGGGTCAATGGTTATGTCACCCTTCTCATTTCTGATTTTATTTATTTGCATCTTCTCTCTTCTTTCTTTGTTAATCTAGCTAAGGGTTTATCAATTTTGTTGTTCTCCTCAAAGAACCAACTTTTAGTTCTATTGATTTTCTCTTTTTTTTTTTTCCCTCCATTTCACTTATTTCTGCTCTAATCTTTATTAGTTCTTTCTTTCTGCTTGCTCTGGGGTTAGTTTGCTGTTCTTTTTCTAATTCCTTCAGGTGTGCAGTTAAACCTTTGATTTTAGCTCTTTCTTCTTTTTTGATATAAGTATTGAGGACTATCTCTTCCCCTCTCAGCACTGCCCTTGCCATATCCTATAAATTTTGGTATGTTGTGTTCTCATTTTCATTTGTCTTGAGGTATTTACTTATTTCTTTTGTAATTTCTTCTTTAACCCACTGATTATTTGAAAGTATATTGTTTAATCTACTTTAATATAAAAATAGATTTAAATGAAAAACTGTTATAAGAGATGAAGTATGTTCCTATATATTAATAAAAGGGACAATTCACCAAGAAGAAATAACAATAAATATTTATGCACCTAACATAGGTGCCCAAAAATATATGAGACACACACTGGCAAAACTGAAGGAAGAAATAAACGTATCTACAATAAAAATAGTTGGAGATTTCAACACTCCACTCTTAGCATTAGATAGAATATCCGGACAGAGGATAAATAAGGAAACTGAGAGCTTAAATAATATGATAAATGAACTAGATCTAATAGACGTTTATAGAGCATTACACTCCAAAACAACACGATATACATTCTTCTCAAATGCTCATGGATCTTTCTCCAGGATAGACTGTATGTTGGGACATAAGTCAGATCTCAATAAATTTAAAAACATTGAAATTATACAAAACATTTTCTCTGCTCATAATAGAATTAAGCTGGAAACTAATAACAGGTGGAAAAAGGGAAAATCCACAAATATATGGAGATCCATGTCTCCATTTTTATCAGACCCAGCAAGAAGGTGGAGACTCAAGCTGGCTCACACGTCACTGATATAGTCCAATCAAAAGCCCTAAAGTGATCTTATCAAATAATCTAATCAAAGGACCATCAGCCAAATTTAATCGAGTCAAAGGGTATCTCATCCACAGTAATAGATTAGTTTACAAACATAAACTTTCTCTTTTTGAGATTCATAAAATAATCTCAAATTGCCACAACTCATAACTGGTTGTTACTTCCTTTCTGAGTCTACTAACCTGTAATTGTTTTTCTTCAGCAACCTAATTTCCATCAGTCTTTCCCATGCCTTTAGATGAGGATGCTAGAGCTAGATTGAAACATCAGTGGCTCAAAGAAGTCCAGCTCTGTTATTTGAGTGATTTAGTTCATTTTTTTTTTATTTAAGTCTTCTATTTTGACTGTTCACATTATACTCTTTTTTAAAGGGACAAGTACTCATTTGCCTACCTGACCAAAATCGTCCTATTTTGAGTGACATTACTGAATCATTTTCTTTTCATTTCTTAATTCCTTCCAAGTGCTTTAGAATTTGTTTCAGGACAGTTTGCCATAACCATTAGCCACTTGACTTGCTGTTGATTTTATTCTCCACTCCTGTGGAATAATCCTCACCTCCCTACTCAACCTTGGTAAGGATTATCAGCATTTCAGCAGCAGCTTAGATCTTCCATTTAGAAGTTCTCAATGTCATGCCGAATAAAACTGTAGTAGTCTGGTAGTCAGAGAGAGCCCAGTTTGCCAGGTTTATGGACTTCCTTATCATGTGTCCATCGAGGGATACCAATAGAGTCTTCCTCTCAGGATGTGAATTTAGCTATCTTGGTTGCAAAACTATGAAATCTTATGGTAAATTATTTGTTTTCCTCTTAGGCAAAGAACTCCTTTCCATTATCTTTTGCTTTTGTTGTTGTGTTGTGTGGGGTTTGTTTTGTTTTGGTTTGGTTTGGTTCAAGTTGTGCTTTATGTGAATGGTCCTAGATACCTAGATATGTATCAAAATAGAATCTCAAAAATAATTTATTTCTTTAGAAAGGAATTTTTATGGCCTCCAGTAAATGAAATAAAAAAGATAAAACTAGAAATCCTCAAGCACAATTTGGATGTAGCCACTTGATTTATTCTATTGATTTTTCTAGTCTAGAGAGGATCAAGTCCTCATTTTCCACCCTTATATTCTTTCTCTTGTAGGTTTATTTAAGACAAAAAATATCATGCTTCATATGTGGCAGCCTCTCGTTATCTCACGGAGAGACCTAGTCCATAATTCTGTAACAGTGAATATGTTCTTAAAAACTTCTACGTAAATCCAGTTTTTAGAATCAAATCTTCATAAGAATCTATGGTTCTTAGAATCATATCTTTTTGTGTGCATGATAAGGTGTTTTTTAAAACATTATATAACGTTTTTAAAATTGTGATTTCAAAGTTTTTCCTCTCAAATGAGCCAAATGAGTTTATCATGAGCTTAGATTGCTCATGGTCAACTGAGGAAGCAAGAGACGTCTAAGCAAATAAATATTTGCAAGTTGATAAATACTATAGGATACACCTGAATAAAATACCAAGGGCTCAGTGCAGGGTTCATCTCACTGAGGACCATCTTTGGTACTCAATAAATATTCATTGAATACATAAAAATTGAGGAAGGTTTCGTAAATGCACATACTCCCATTTTCTAATTCATAGTAATGCAGAAAAAATGTCCTGATAATATTTTAGAAAAACTAATACACTTTTGGCTAAGTGCTGGTTTTTTTTCTTTTGTTTTGTTTTGCTTTGTTTTTTTGCTTGTTTTTTTTAGTTTGTAGAATCATCACTATCTCATGATTAATTAAATATAAATACAAGAGAAATATAAGCTATAGTTATAATTTTCTAATTCCTAAGAATTCAGAGAATTATGTCGTGTAAACTTGGCCCTTCAGACTTCTCAAACTAGAGTTAATGAAACTTCATCTCTCCTCCCATATGAAGCTGAAAATATCTCCAATTGAACCTCAAAGGAGTGTCATCTTCACTTTACTTCACTATATAGTAATCTTAGGCTCATAGGGGTCTTTCATGAATCTTGATATTACTATTTTGTATAAAGGAAAATTTTACTTAATGCTGATTCATACTGATAAATGGCATATCCATTCTCTCTATGGATCCCCTAATTATGTAATTTTAGAGTTGTCTTTCTTCTTTATAGCAAATTCCCATTTACAGGTCCTGTTAGCCCTTCTAACTCTTTTGGTTTCTCTTTCTTTGTTATTTCTGTTTGAAACTTAAGCTCTTGAAATATAAATATTTCTAAATCTCAGGAATCAACTTAATAATCTACTTTTTTCAAAATCTACTTAGAGTTCAGGAATCTTCTAATAGCTTCATGGATTTTTAACTTTGTCAAGGGGCTGTATCCAGGACATTAAGAATTTGTCAAGATATTGCTGGGTATTGTGCTGTGTGTGTGTGTTATTTAATGTGAAGATTACCTTACAGAATTTCATAGACATAATTTATTTTTGCAGATATGACTAGTACAGGGGGAAGAGTGTTTTTTTATCATGACATCACCCTTTTTATTGCCTCCAGAGACCTGAGTTCTAATGTCAGACTCTGAACCACCATGTCAGTGGGCACAGTCTGTCCTTATAGTACACATCTGGTTCATTTAAGAAAGGTCCAATGAACATTAATCAAATGCCTGGTGTGAACCTAGATTTGATATTTCGTGATTAGTGAATTGATTGCATAAAACAACAATTTCAATATGATATATCTGTGAGGCATGTGGAATGACAATGATATTCCAAGCTTATGTTTTGCTGTAGCAGTGGTGCCTGTGCCAGTGAGTTAAATCATCTAAAAAAAAAAATTGTTTTTAATGTTTGTTTTTCAAAGCATGGTTCCAAGTTTTTAAAGATGGGAAGAAACAAAAAGTTATTTCCTTTGAGTAGTGTTCTGGTGTTTACAAAACACATTCCTGTGCATGATCCTACTTGATCCTCTTGACAGTTCTGCAAGCTGTGCAAGACAGTTCTCAGTCTCCCCATTTTATGGATGAGTTAACCAAGAATCAGAGAGTGGGTGAAAAGCATCAGAGGCCACACAGCCAGTCAGTGGTAGAGTCTTGAAGGGAACTCAGGTTTTCTTCCTCCTGGCTTGTTAACATTCTCTAAGCATTAATATGACCTGTTTGGACCAGGGATCCAATTTTTCTTACATGCAGGCTACTCTGTAGCCGATTATAGATCTGGTAAATATTAAGTACAAGGACTTAGAGGCAGCACAGATGGGTATGTCTGGGGAGGGATCAGGAATTTAGACTGGCTGGGTCATAAGGAAATTAATGGCCAAATAAAATAGTAGGTGTTATTCTATGGTATGGTGCTATAGAATTGGAGGTAGGACCTGGCCTGGGCAACTAGGGCAATACTGGAGGCAGGAGTTTTAGAATAAAAGGCGAAGGACACAGGAGCCAAGGGGATCTGGTTGAGTACATGTGGCCACAGATGCTGCTATGTGTCTTGACCATCTGCCGGTCAAAAAAAGACACAGTTTATGGTGCAGTGTTATAGTCACTCATAGGAAAAGACTAGCTTGTATTAAAGAGGAGGTATGTTTTGGCAAAATGAGGAAAGTGTTTTGTTGTAGTTTCAAAAGTCATTTATTCCCCTTTGACTCTTCCTCTCTCACTTATCTTTTCCTAAGTCCTATCCTTAGCTTATCCCTTCCTATGGATTCTAAGGATTCTTACCCTTTCCTATGTCCTCTCCTTAGCTTTGTTGGGGCCAGTGGTTTCAATCCAATCTCATTGCTTGTAATTTTGTGTATATGTAGGAACCAGCTATCTCTATGGAATAATATTAATGCGGGGCTTGTGGCATTTTTTTCTGCAGAGGAACAAAGGAACAGTATCATCACTTCCAGTCTGGAATCTGTTGTCTCATCAAATGCAAACAGCATCCTTAATTCCAGTAGCAGCCTACAGCCCAACATGAATTCCAGTGACCCAGACCTGGATGTGGTCAAACCCACCCGGCCCAACTCGCTGTAAGTATGATGCCCATTTGCCCGCCACACTGGGCCCTTGGTCAGCCATCCTGCCCAGACTTTGCTCTCTGGCCCCATCTGGATTTGAAGTGTTGGCCAGTTAAAACGATTGAAACCTTCTCCCTAAACTTGGAGCTTGGCTGGCTTGTTGTGGGTTTTTTTTTTTGAGTAGCAGCATCTTACTTTTAAGGGAAATCATTATTCCTAACATAATGCTTCTTGGCCTTGGTGATCTTTGATTTACCATCCTGCTGAGTTGGCTTTGTTGATGGCTATTGACTGTGCTGGCTGCTGGGCATGAAATGCAATTTCTTTTAGTCTTACAAACATCCAGGGACTGTGGTAGCTTAGTAGGTCGGTAGCCACATCTGTTTCACTCATTCATGGTGTTTCAGTTTCCCTTCTCCCTATGTTGGAAATGCTCAGTGATGCCTCTGTGTCCACTTCCAGAAAGAACAGCCCCCACTAGCCCTTTGTGTCTTCACGTCCTGAAACATTAGCATGATGTGATCTCATTCCAGAGACTACTAAAGAGAAAAATCCTTGTTTTATTCTTGGGCTTTGAGCACCCAAAGCTGAGATGGCTAGTTTTGGGGCTGGTTGGTCAATCCTCCATGAACACTAGATCTACTCTGCTAGAGCCAGAAAGTTCTCCCTTGTGGTTCATCCCACTTTGCTTAGCATGCTTCTTCAGACCACTCCATAAATCTTGTCAGCTAGTCTTTGCAGAAAGAATGTGAGGCCTTGACCAGAACAGCTGGACTCTCAGGCTACAGTTGTATAAGACTCGGGAGAAAGAGTTGACTTTGCCTTTCTTTAGCTAAAAGAGTTAGTGGTTCAGCCACAGATCGCTTACAGGATGAGTGCTTCACTTGGTGAGATCCCTGAGTGAGAGTGAGAATCAGGGTGTCAGCAACCCTGTCCTGACCCATTCTGGCCATGGTTGCTTGATTGCACCATTCTGTTTCTTTAAGATATTTACAAATCTGTAAAATGAGTCCAATAATTTTTTCATCATGAAAGGAGCTTGGGAAGAAAAATGACTCTAAAATGGATGTAAGAGGTATTTGTAATCAAAATGCAACTACAATATAGACCTTTAAGGAAGTCCTATCTCCCCCACCCCTTTTTGTTTAAACCTCTATACCTGGCAGTTGCTAAAATTACTTGCTGCTCAGCGTGAGCAAGGTTGAATTTCTAGCCCAGGTTGCTTATCATCCCCTGATTTTAGCCACTCAGTACTAACTAGTGGTCTTTAATATTTGTTTTCAGCAGCTGATAGCTGTGAGCCGAGTTACTACTGAGTAGAGTGTATACAAGAGGTTGTTTAAGCGGCTCAGTGAAAAAAGGTCTTATGTCTTTCAACACAGGTCCTGAAAGAGGGGGCTTGGGATTTTAAGTTTCAGATGCCTAGATGTGATTTTTCATAAAATACTGGAGACTGGTTTTCATGCTTCATACTACCCTGGGTACTATTCCCTATCTGGCATAGATTTTGAGGGTTTTCCTGGGGGAGGGAGGGTAACACCAGGAATAATTCCACTTGTTTGCCTCTGGAGAAGGATCAGAGGTAGGAGTGTGGGTGGATTTCCAACAAGACCGTTGTCCTTCCAAACTGAGTGAGTCTCTGAATTGATAGCTGTCAGTCTTGAGATGAGGGAAGGCTGTTCTTATGTGGAAGCAGTGCCCATGCCAGTACTGATACTGGAGTTTGCCACTACCCTGCTTGAGGGCCGTGCCAAAGCCCCCATAAGCTCTACAACAGGTTGTTCACAAGTCATTTCTCAAACCCAAGGCAGTGAGATGTTCCTGGGTTCATGCCTCCCCAGATGACTCTGCCTGTGGTTTGCCTCGTTAGACCATGGACAGGAGTTAGGCAGTACTGGCAAACAGATGCCGTAGAACTGTCCCTGAGTAAATTAATTCTGAGAAGCTGTACCTTGGTGATAGGTTCAACTTAGACAACATGGGTCTCAACCTCAGTTCTGGACACTTTCATTGCCTCCATCCTGGTTGAATTTGGAGTATGCAGAGATGCTTGAATGGGAACAGTTAATGATGCAGATGAAAACAAAAAACAAAGGCACAGGGTGGGGCTTTCCCATTTGCTTGACTATCATTAGGCATGAGATTAACCAGTCACTGGGAAACTCTTTTCTCCTTTATATTTCATTAATTTTTTCATTATTTTTCATAGTGGTTGGAGCAATCATTATGACCTTGTAGAAATCACATTTTTTTTTAAAAAACATGTTTTTTGCTCATCATAGTTTTTGTATCTCACATAATAGATTTTTCTATATCATTGGTAAATCTTTCCTAATTCTTCAAGGAGATCTTGGTGCTCTTGTTTACATGCTCTTTTTTACAGATCAGTTATCAAAATTAGAGATGCTGCCATTCTGCCTGTGCCAGGGAAGGCTGCTGGATTTAAATCTTTGGCAGGTTCTCAGCTACACCTCCTAAAGTGGCCGTCTTTCCTGAAAACTGAAGGACAGTTTACCAACTAGTAGTAAAATCCAGTTAGTTAAAAATTGTGAGCAAGTGTTACTGGCCTATTTTGTGTCCAGACCTGTACTAAGCTACCTGGGGGCAAACTAGAAAAAGAGGATCCGTGTTCTCCCCAAGAGTTTATAGTCTAGCTAAAGAGCAGTCTTGCCTGGGATTTTTAGTTCATAAGTGCTTTTAGAGTCCAACAACTATTAACTGAATACCTGCTGAGTACATGCACCAGGTCAGGGTATTGGGGAAAGTGGGCAGGTAAGATTTAGATAGGTAGATAAAGAACATTTCAGGTTAAGAGGATGAGGGAGGCAGTGATGATCTAGAATGGCTAAATACAGGCTGCATATGTGTGTGTTGGAGTGGGGGAAGTGGGAAGAAGAGGAGGCGTTTCAGTCCTCCCTGACCACTGCCACCCCCACCCCCCCAAAATGGAACCCACATTTAAAAATCAGGAGACTTCATAAAAATCCTGATTTCCAGCATCCCTTGAAAAGAGACAATTTGGTTCCACTAAACCCATGTTACTTGATAACAGATGATGCTCTCCCCATCCTATCATCTCATGCTGGCCTGCTTCACTCTTTTGTGTCACCTACCAGTAGGCCTGTGGTAGATTAAATATGGCCGCAGAATCTTTTCAGCTCCTCCCAGGAAGAGGTGTAGCCCTTGAGTCTAGACTGGCCTTTGCCTTCCAACTTTCTTTGACCAGTAGAATGTGGTGGAAGTGACGTTGTGTGACTTCCAGGCCCGGGTCTCAGGACCTTGCAGCTTCCTCCCTTGTGTTCTTGGAACCCAGCTGCCATGTAAAGAAGCCAAGTCTAGCCTCCTGGAAGACAGAAGACCACTGGAGAAAGAAGCTCAGCTGTCACAGCCAAGCCCAAGCCCTGGCTGGCCAATCAGTTGAATGCAGCCATATGAGTAAGCCCAGGCAAGACCAGCTGAAAAACTGCCCCGTCAACCCAGATACATGATAAATAATCTACTGTGGTCCTTTTAAGTTTGGGGTGATTTATTATGCAGCAGTATTAATTGAGTCAAGGCCTCTGAGTTTGTGACTCCTGAGACATGGGCAACTGCCTTGGGATGGGGTAAGTTAGAAAGGTATGGAAGGTTCTCACTGTGAAGCAGTGCCACATAGAGACTTAGCCTCCCAATTTTCATAATCTTCTTTTGAAAGAAAATGACTCATAACTAAATTTCAAAGAAATTAGGAAACAAAACAAAACCCAGAGCTAATGGCTGAGGTGATGAGAAAGATGGCTCAAACTTTGGAGTGGAAAGCAGGAAACCCTAAGTTTTGATCCTGGCACCAACGTAGATGGCTGGTCCCAGTCCTTTGCCCTAAACAAGTCCATCCTCCCCACTCTCTCTAATGGAAGAAACGGAGCTGACCTGCCTCCAAGAATAGAGCTTGTTCACTGAGTGCTTACAAAAGGGCTACAGAAAAAAAAGGCCACTCTTTTCTTCCACCACGTCCAAAAGAGTTGACATCATGCCAAATCCTCTCTGGAAGATGATTTTAAAGGAGGAATAAATAAATACTGAGAAAGAAGCCAGGGAACATCCCACCAGGGACATAGGTTACTTCAGTAATTCCCCCAAACTAAACTCTACCAGATGAATGCTTTCTTCTGACCATTGGAGATGGGAGAAGTTCTTATGAAACCATAGAAAGAAGGCTAGGAGGGCAGGGGATGATAACAGCAATGGAGAAACACAGTCTTGGGGTTCTCCCTGCCTAAGTGATTCCTAACCCTAAAAAATAACTAACTGCTTAGTAGCCCCATAAATAAAACTAATTTTTCTCATCCTTTTCTCTTAATACACACGCACACACGCACACACACATGCATTTCCAAGTTATTTCTGGTGACCTAGAAGATGTGTGCATGCCAAATACCTTTAAATTCTGCCAGAATCAACTGTCCTCTCCCATCTTAGTGGCCAGTGAGAACAGTCCCTGGAATTCAGAGGATAAACAAGACCTACTTCTAGGCAGAGTTGCTCCTCTGTCTGAAGCACTGTGGGCACTTTCTGAGTTGAATTCAGCTGCTTTGTGATGGAATTTGAGGAAAGCTTGCCTCGAGAGATTTCTAAAATTTTACTCATGTTCTGCTTATTCAGTCAACATTCATTCGGCAAATATCAATTGAGCACCTCCTATGTGTTGGGCATTGTTTTGAGCGCTGAAGGTAAACTGGCTTTAAAAAAATAAAAACAGTCTCTGCTCTTTTGGATTTTATATTCTAGTGGAGACAGGGGAGAAACCAGTATCTAATATATCAGATGTTGAAAAGTTCTATGGAGAAAACTAATTCAAGATAAAGGAGATGGGGATTTCGAGGGAAGGGGGCAAGTTACTTTAAAAAGCTCTCTCTGCCTTGGTTACCTCATCTGTAAAAGTGGGATCATTGTGTCTTCCTCAAAGAGTTGTGAAGATTAAGGTCATCCTTTGTTATCTGATTTACATGTTTAGCACTATGAATGGTAATTATTATCCTTTCTTTCTTTTTTCCCTCAGTTTGGGTATATCTTCCCCCCACCCCACCCCCATGCTTAGAGATGCCCCAGGCTGTTTTATCACCTTCCCCCTCCAGCTTCCTACCTTGACTCCCAGACTGAAAGTGTCAGGCAGTCCAGACTGAGTTATCCATGGGAAAGAGGAACTTCCTTAGAGGCAGGTGCTGCCCCACCGTAAACCAAGACCAGCTGGGGTAGGCAGGCCTGTCCCTGCTGAGCTGTGCACAGAGCTGTGTGCGTAGCTATTGAGACTGAGTGAATCACAAAATGAATAATATGCATTAGACAAGTAAGAATTAATGGCATCTTTTTTCTAAAAGTAATTTTACCATGTGAATGTTACTTTATGCCAGAGGAGTTACACCCAAACAGATAGCTCTGAGGTTACTAGATTTATCTTTGTCATTCTTTGGAATGTAGGGATTGGAAAGATGAAGTTTGCCTCTGTGGTTGGGTCAGGGTCCTGTGGAGAGGGATCTCTTCTGTGAGATTGAGGATTCTTTTTCTGAACCAACCCCAAGCAGAAAGAACTTGGTGACATTCCCACCTTAGGAAATGAGCTTTTCACTTGAAAATATGATCATTTTCAAAAGGAACCATTTGCCTTTTCTCGTTCCTCCTCACAACACTGGCGGTGATTCCAGCCTACTCTTGTTTCTTGACGATGCCTGACACCCTGCCGCGATACCTCAGGCGCCAGGGGCTACCTGGACCACAGCGCCTCCAAGTCACTAGGCCACGTTTCCTTGATGGTTTTTGAGAGCGAAATTGTTGTGACCCATATTCTTGTTTTCTGAGAGGCTTCATGTCAGCTTTTCCCATTCCCCAGCCAAGATTTCACTCACCAATCAGAAGCTCAGCTCAGCTTCGCTTGGTTGCGGGTGGAGATTCTTGCCTGGCAATTTTTATTGGATAAATGTGTTTGGTTATT